>JASANC010001623.1:0-40770 GCA_030248135.1 Theristus sp. LFF4_11 | reverse complement strand
TTAAAGAAAAAATTTCAAAAATTTTTAATAAAAAAATGCTCTTTTTTTACTTTAAAAAAAAAATTAAAATTTTTTTTTTTACCCTTACATCTCTAAGTGGCGCACAAGCCAATTTTGTAGTCACCGTTTGCTGAGCGTCGCTGAGTGACAGTCGAGTGTTTTCGGAGTTTCTTGAACGCTTCGACAGGAAGATGTGTTGATCGAGTGCAAATATGTGCAACGGTTAAGCGAGTGGTGTCGCGAGAAAGAACGGTGACGGCAGTTGTTGCTGATGTGTTGCGTTGTCAAGGTTGACATGAGCACCCGGACGTCTTACTAGTTTAGTTCTGCAATCACAGTGACCATAAATGTCAGGTGCAGTTTTCTGCGCTTGTGAATTACTGTGCATTTTTTACACTTTTATGACTCATTATTATGTCGACAATGTCAATCAATGAAAATATCAATCAAACAAAGGTCAAACAAAAAAATACAAAGGTACATTGTAGGTGTGTGCCGGTATTGCAGACTTACCGTACTCCTTAAAATCCAATTTTTGACATTTTGTGATAATGCAGCATGTTTCTAAAAGATTTCAACTGTTATTCACAAGAAACAAAGTAGTTTTCAGCAACTTCGCGTCAAGACCCAAAACTAACGCTACCGTAACCCGTGGTCCCAACTTCAAACATATGACTGTTTCTGGCAATCATGTGAATGGTGTCCATCATTTTAGTATTTTCCTGGCAATAAAAGGCAGTTTAAAAAAAATCGCGTCGATACCCACACAGCAGAGTTACCGTATTCTTTGAACTCAAGTTTTGACATTCTTTGAAAACGCTGCGTGTTTCTAATTGGTTTCAACTGTTCTTCGCAAGAAACAAAGTAGTTTTCAGCAACATCGTGTCAAGACCCAAAACTACCGCTACCGTAACCCGTGGGACCATACTTCAGACATATGACTGTTTCATGCAATCATGTGAACGGTATCCACCATTCTAGTAACTGTTCTTGGCAATAAAAGAATGTTTTAAAAAAAATCGTGTCGAGAGCCACAGCAGAGTTACCGTACTCCTTAAAATCCGATTTTTGACGTTCTGTGATGATGCGGCGTGTTTCTAAAAGGTTTCAACTGTTATTCACAAGAAACAAAGTAATTTTCAGCAACTTCGTGTCAAGACCGAAACTACAACTACCGTAACCCGTGGGACCATACTTCAGACATGTGACTGTTTCATGCAATCATGTGAACGGTATCCACCATTCTAGTAACTGTTCTTGGCAATAAAAGAACGTCTTTAAAAAAATCGTGTCGAGACCCACAGCAGTGTTACCGTACTCCTTAAAATCCGATTTTTGACGTTCTGTGATAATGCGGCATGTTTCTAAACGGTTTCAACTGTTATTCGCAAGAAACAAAGTAGTTTTCAGCAACTTCGTGTCAAGCTTTTGCTGGCAATCAGGGACGTTTTTAAAAAATCGTGTCGAGACCCACTGGAGAGCTACCGTAATCCTTGAAGTCTAGTTTTGACAGTTTGCTTTGCTTTGCTTTATTGCGCCTTTATTCATTTATTTATGTATTCAACAAAAACATAATTTTTTGGAGGGGGACGGATTTGTCCTGTCCCCAAATCTCCCCAAATCCGCGTGCCTCCGTGTTCCGTGGTTTTGTTAAAGGTGCGCAGCGTGTTGTGTGCATATAAAATATGGGTCACTTTAGCTGCACGCAGCCTCCGTGTTTCCTCCGTGGTTTTGTTAAGCGTGCAGCCTCCGTGTTCCGTGTTGCCTCCGTGGTTTTGTTAAAGGCCTCGCGACGACACGACACGAAGCAGCAACCAGACAACGTAGCGCTTGCAAACGGAGCAGCGAGCACAATCGGACGCTCTGCGAGGCGAATCGTCACCTTATCTGCATCGGAAATGGTAGGCTAAGCTTTGGGACGCTCAAAAACTTCATCGCAGATGTTGTCGAAGCCTAAAATCAGTCGGTAAAACGGCCCAAAATCGACTGCTAAAGGTTTTACGAGGTATAATCAAAGAAAATTTTTGTTGAACTTTCGAAAAATTGTGCCAAAATTGAGGTTTTCAGAGCATATTAGAGGAAAATTTTTCGGCATTTTTGTTTTTTTTAATCACTTTTAAAAAAAAAAATTTTTATTTTTGTTTAACAACCCTACCCCCCCTCGAAAATTTGCTTTCGCCTTCGGTACTGACCTACAATGACTCATTACAAGCAACCTCAGATCAAAAATCAAAAAAATCACTTTTAAGAATGTATACAAATCATTATCAGTACCGTGGGCGAGGGGGGGGGGTGGGGGGTACACCACACCCCCCAGAGCACCAGAGACCGTCGGGTGGGGGGGGGGTGGGGGGGGGGACGGGACACCGTGCCACCCCCCCTAGGGTTAGGGGAAAAAAATCCGGATTTTTTTTTAAATTAAAAAAAAAATTTTTTAAAAAAAAAAATTTTTTTTTACAAGTTAGGTTTGTTCGAAGCGTCTCGTCGAGCTGAGTTCATCTAGACTATTTTCAGAACGATCCGGAAAACTATAAGAGCGAAAATCGTGTTTTATTGAAATTATGTCCATTTCATAGAGGGAAAGTTGCATTTTCAACAGTAAAACAGGACAATTTTCGACGTGTACTTGAATATTGAACCGTTCTTAGTTGTTCCTCTTTAGAAAATTACCAAAATTTGACTGTGTTCAAAAATTCCTGTTTGCTGTAGCTAAGTCGGCAACCCCTGTCGACCCGGTCGCCCCCCCCCCCAAGACACTTACTTTCAGGTTCAACCAGCTGTGCTATCTGCCACATGGCGAGAGCCCACTCTTCAAATCATCGTATCGAAAACACGTACCATGATTTCGCGATCACGTTGCGGGCAACTGACAGACGCAAGTTTAACACGTTAGTTTAGCTCAGCACGCAAGTTTTAACATGTGGCCATGTTATCGGGTATCTGAAAAACGGTCGTGTGATGTGGTATTAACCAACATCTCCGCTCCAATTGTTTAACAATATATCGCACAACTCCATTGTGGACCTATAACATACGCCAATCAACAAAATATCATGTTCATCTCATGGCCTACCACCGACTGAAAAAACATGTTCTAAGTTGCAAGAAAACGATTTCTGAAACGATATTTCAATTCAGTTAAGTCATTTCAACGCTAAAAATTGACTCTAGAAGTCATCCAAATCGAAAAACATGGAGTACGTCGGTCAAAATGACCAAATAATGACATGTACCGTTTGAAAAAAAAAATCCAAATTTAAAAAAAAAACGAAAAAAAAAATAAAAAAAAATTTTTTTTCAAAGCCCCTAACCCTAACCCCCCCCCCCCCCCTAAAACCGGGCACCCCCCCCATCGGACCACCCTCGAAAATTTGGCCGACACCCCCCCCACACCCCCCATGAAATTTTGTCTGGCGGAGACCCCCCCCCCAAAATTTTCCGTACACCCTAAAATTTTTTTCGAAAATCATGATTTTTTGTCTATAAAGTCCATAATATAAGCTGAATATATGATAACTTGACCATCTTCATTGTAATTTCAACGATTTTGCAGCAAAATTTAGCGTTTTTCCTTCAAAATTTAAGCGAAAAATTATCATGGGGGGTGGGGGGGTGGACCCCCCCACAGAAAATTTTGAAAAAATGCACCCCCCATGGGATGGGACCCCCATGGGGGGGGTCCCACGTTACCATAGGTTGGACCCCCCCCCCTCACTTTTTGGTCGGCACCCCCCCCCCCACGGCACCATACCCCCCCTTCGAAAATTGTTTTGGGCCCACGGTACTGATCATTATCTATCTAAAATTTTAAATCTTTAATTGAAATTTTTTTTTAAGTTTATAAAAATTTTGAACCCTAGGGCCTCCTAGAGCAGAGCAGCACTACAAATAGCTTGAAATCTTCAGAGCGTGTCATTGCGTATTTTTCAACGTTTGTCATTGGTATCGACTGTTCAAACAACCTCTGGAGCTGTGCGCGCGATCATTGTCATCATCAACCAGTCTCTATAGTCACGAACGAACAAAATGGCCGAACTGCCGCAGCTACACACGGGCTCAGTTTTCCAGGTAAGAAACCCCAAAAAAGCTGTGTGGAGGCCGGGGCCGGAGGGTGAGGTTAAAGTGGACGGTGTCACCACGACGATACATGCACCCGTTGCACTCGCTCCACACTTGGGAAGCAAATGCAAAAGCAATATGCAACTCCACACTTGCATGCAGTCACAGTCACTTTGCTCCCAGCCCGGGGGAGCGATTAACAACTATCTAATCATAACGATGAACAGCATGCGTTTTTTTGAAATATTTTTTTCAGTTGTCAACTGTTCTTGTGTTCTACCATCACATCATGCATTTCAAAGGGAATCAAAAACTTCTAAAGTGATAAAAAACCGTTAAAAACATTGTAGAGTCCACTAGACTTTCTCAGAATTACAGTATGTATGATAAACTCCGTTTGCAGAATCAATATCGCATCGAAAAAAAATTGGGCGAGGGCGGTTTCGGTGGTGTCTATAAAGTCATCGACCTGAAGACGAACAACATTTATGCACTGAAAGTCGAGGGTGCTAACGAACAGATCCAGCTGCTGAAAATGGAGGTGGTCGTACTGGAGAAGCTGGTCGCTGCAAACGTCAATCGACATTTTGCCACGTCAGCTATATTTTGCGTTTGTACAAATGCGCAATCGATTTTATCAGAATCGCAGCCGTAAAAAGTTGCTTACCTCAATCAGTACGGTATGCACGTACCTCAGGATCTACGACAAGGGTCGCAACGCGCAGTGCAACTACATTGTGATGACACTGATGGGCAAGTCGCTGCAAGATCTGAAAAAAGAGCAAGCGTCCGGTCATTTCTCGATGTCGACCGCGCTGCGATGTGGCGTCTATTCGCTGGAAGGACTCGAGGACCTGCACACAATCGGCTATTTGCATCGAGACGTGAAACCAGTTTGTCTCTTTTAAAAAACTGACTAAAGTTGATATAGGCAATAATCAGGGATACCGTATTACCCCCAATAAACCCCCATGGGGGATTAATACGTCAGCGACTTTTAGGGGGGGGGTTTATTGGTGGGAGGAGGATTATTGGTGGGGGGGGGGTTTATTTACAAAAAATTCTAGGGGTGGGGGTTTGTTGAAAAATAGCAAAAATACCTTGCATGGCAGGCAAGAAAGTCGCAGAAACTTCTACTTTTCACAGAGATTTCTTTTTGTAACAGCCTTTTGTAATGAAATTACCATTAACTCATCCCTTTGGGGCCTTTGGTAGCACAATTTCACCAATGTCACTGCATTCAGCCACTGAATTCGCTGGGTATGTGTTTCAAACAGGTTTCCAATTAACCCCCATGGGGGATTATTTGTGGGGGGGGGGATTATTCGGAAACTGGTCGGGGGTGGGAGTTTATTGGTGGGGGGGTTAATGGTGGGGGGGGGGTTTAATGGGGGTAATACGGTATATTAAGACTGTGATCTGTTTTTGTCTGTTGTTTTGTTAGTAGTCCACAGCAGTCCACCAACTTTAGAAAGCTATACCGTAAATAGCGCCCGTGATGTTTCTAACGTTAGCCGGCACTTCAGTGAGAATATGCTGAATGAGGTTTCAAACTTGAATTGGCAAAACTTGTAGAAATTAGAATAATGTTGTTTTCATCTAGGGCAACTATGCGAATGGTCGAAAAGACATCAATGAAGAGCGCAAGATCTACGTGCTTGATTTCGGCATGGCGCGCCTCTACATCAACCAGACGACAGGTCAGATTCGAACGCCGCGCGCCGCCGCCGGATTCCGCGGCACCGTCAAGTACGCGCCGATCGCGTGCCACTTGCAGAAAGAGCTCTGTCGCAAGGACGACCTCGAGACCTGGTTCTACATGACCGTCGAACTGACCATTGGCAAACTACCGTGGGACCAGGTGGCCGACATGCATCAAGTGGGCAAGATGAAACAAAAGGTCGCGACAATGCCACAGCAAAATTGGCTTTGCTATTGTGAAACAGGTGCCTGCGCTAATGTATGTGTAAAAAGTTTATAGGTTCGCGAGGATGCGTATATCAAAATGCTTGTCGGCGGTTGTCCTCGTGAATACATACAATTGATGAAATACATCGATGCGCTACAGTACTACGACAAGCCTTCGTACAAACAGGTTGTTGCATTTTGCTCCACATTCCACTGCTTCACCAGTGTCAAAAAATGCTCACATTCCATTCCACTGATTTGATTTTGCAGATCTATCAAGTACTGCAAGCAACGTTGACTGCTCAAGGCGGCTCGGAAAACGACAAGTTATTGTTCTTTTTGCGCTTATGTCTCAAAAAATATAAATTAAGCATCTTAAAATGTTGACAACAATACCTAGGTATGACTGGGAAACCGCGGGTGGTGGTTTTGGAGTGCCTGGTGGAGCTGGTCCGAATCCGATGGACTTCTTCAAATAAAAACAAACACTATCTCGATGCTCAAAAACTGACATTAATCACGTTATTGTCGCCTGGGTTGTACTTATATAATTGTTGTCCTGAAACGCTGAAATTTTACTTTAGCGATTCCGTTTACTAATAATACATGAATTGTCCCAACCATTCTTTATTATCATTAACGCTGCAAAACCCAATAATTGATGTTTTCGCTTCGGTAAAGCTGACTTCACCGAATCCTTTCTTAAAACCCAACTTCTTTCTTAAACAGCAGTCGCGTGGGCCCAGTACTTACTGCACCAGTACCGTGGGCCCAAAAAAATTTTCGAAGGGGGGGTATGGTGCCGTGGGGGGGGGGGTGCCGACCAAAAAGTGAGGGGGGGGTCCAACTAGGGTTAGGGGAAAAAAAAAATCCGGATTTTTTTTTAATTAAAAAAAATTTAAAAAAAATTTTTTTTTTTACAAGTTAGGTTTGTTCGAAGCGTCTCGTCGAGCTGAGTTCATCTAGACTATTTTCAGAACGATCCGGAAAACTATAAGAGCGAAAATCGTGTTTTATTGAAATTATGTCCATTTCATAGAGGGAAAGTTGCATTTTCAACAGTAAAACAGGACAATTTTCGACGTGTACTTGAATATTGAACCGTTCTTAGTTGTTCCTCTTTAGAAAATTACCAAAATTTGACTGTGTTCAAAAATTCCTGTTTGCTGTAGCTAAGTCGGCAACCCCTGTCGACCCGGTCGCCCCCCCCCCCAAGACACTTACTTTCAGGTTCAACCAGCTATGCTATCTGCCACATGGCGAGAGCCCACTCTTCAAATCATCGTATCGAAAACACGTACCATGATTTCGCGATCACGTTGCGGGCAACTGACAGACGCAAGTTTAACACGTTAGTTTAGCTCAGCACGCAAGTTTTAACATGTGGCCATGTTATCGGGTATCTGAAAAACGGTCGTGTGATGTGGTATTAACCAACATCTCCGCTCCAATTGTTTAACAATATATCGCACAACTCCATTGTAGACCTATAACATACGCCAATCAACAAAATATCATGTTCATCTCATGGCCTACCGACTGAAAAAACATGTTCTAAGTTGCAAGAAAACGATTTCTGAAACGATATTTCAATTCAGTTAAGTCATTTCAACGCTAAAAATTGACTCTAGAAGTCATCCAAATCGAAAAACATGGAGTACGTCGGTCAAAATGACCAAATAATGACATGTACCTAAGCACACAAAGAAGTTGGGAAGAAAATTTGGTTTGAACTTTCAAAAAATTATGCCATAAATCGAATTTTCAGAGCAAAGTAGAAGAAAAATTTTTCAAATTTTTTTTTAAGTTTGAAAAAAAATCCAAATTTAAAAAAAAAACAAAAAAAAATAAAAAAAAATTTTTTTTCAAAGCCCCTAACCCTAGCCAACCTATGGTAACGTGGGACCCCCCCCCCCATGGGGGTCCCATGGAGGGTGCATTTTTTCAAAATTTTCTGTGGGGGGTCCACCCCCCCCCCCACCCCCACCCCCCATGATATTTTTTCGCTTAAATTTTGAAGGAAAAACGCTAAATTTTGCTGCAAAATCTTTGAAATTACAATGAAGATGGTCAAGTTATCATATATCGTAATGCATCATTATTAAAACAGGTGCATGTGCAGTGGCGGTGGCCCCTGCCTAGGGTTGTTAAAAAAACAAAAATCGTCATTTTTGTTTGTTTTTTTTAAAGAAAAATTAAAAAAAAAATTTCAAAAATCAATGTTGTGCTAAATCAATCAGGGAGTTCGAAGAACCACATATGATATGCAAGCGCCTCCGGAATGACTCCCGTATGGCGGAACTTTGGAGATTTTGTTTTGGTGACCTCAATTACCCCTTTTCCAAACCGTTACCATGCCTCTTCTAGTATTTTGACCCCCAAAACGTCACTTATTGTCCCCAGCCCAAGTGAAAATACACATACCGGCTTGAAATTCGATCAAATCTGATGATGTGTCGCGACGGCAGGACACGAAACGGCAACCAGACAACGTAACGATTGCAAACGGAGCAGCTTGGACGCTCAAATTTAGATTGCGAGGCGAATCGTCAGCTTATCTGCATCGGAAATGGTAAGCCAACCTTTGGGACGCTCAAAAACTTCATCGCAGATGTTGTATAAGCCTGAAATCAGTCGGTAAAACGGTCCAAAATCGACTGCTAAAGGTTTTACGAGGTAATATCAAAGAAAATTTTTGTTGAACTTTCGAAAAATTGTGCCAAAATTGAGGTTTTCAGAGCATAATAGAGAAAAAATTTTCGAATTTTTTTTTTAAAATCGGCATTTTTTTTTTTTAATTACTTTAAAAAAAATTTGATTTTTGTTTAACAACCCTACCCCTGCCCTTTAACACAGGAAAGAAAAAAATGCAAAAACTAAATTGCCTTTTTTAAAACGCACGCGCACGGGCATCGGCATGCTCATGAGCTCATGATCCACTAGCGTGCCTGCACACGCTCCGGCCCCAACAGAAACTTGTTCAAAACGCAATTGTTCTGACATCTTCCTTCTTGAAAAGGCTTGGCTTAGGTTAGGATTAGGTTAGGATCAGGTTTGACTTAGGATTAGGCTTTAGGATTAAGATTTGAATCAGGTCTGTTTTAGCAATGTCCGACAACGAGCGTGTTTTACCTGAAGCGGATTTTAGAAAAGAAGGGCAGCCACTAAATTGATCATTTTCACCTTATCAAAAAGGCTTGGCTTAAGATTAGGATTAGGTTAGGATTAGGAACCTACGACTCATTGCAAGCAACCTCTGATCAGAAATCAAAAAAATCACTTTTAAGTATGTATACAAATCATCATATATTCAGCACTTTTTTAAGAGTCGGTGTAGGTTCCTACCTAAACCTAATCCTAAGCCAAGCCTTTTTGAAAATGATCCATTTAGTTTTTGCATTTTTTTCTTTCCTGTGTTAAAGGGCAGGGGCCAGGGGGGTGTGGGGGGGTGTCGGCCAAATTTTCGAGGGGGGGGTCCGATGGGGGGGGGGAGGGCCCGCCCGGTTTTAGGGGGGGGGTGGCACGGTGCCCCCCCCCCCCCCGACGGTCTCTGGTGCTCTGGGGTAGGGTTAGGGGCTTTGAAAAAAAAAATTTTTATTTTTTTTTTGTTTTTTTTTTTAAAAAAATTTGGATTTTTTTTCAAACTTAAAAAAAAAATTTAAAAAATTTTTCTTCTACTTTGCTTTGAAAATGCGATTTATGGCATAATTTTTTGAAAGTTCAAACCAAATTTTCTTCCCAACTTCTTTGTGTGCTTGTTTTGACCTTTATTTGGTTTTTTTTTGGTCATTTTGACCGACGTACTCCATGTTTTTCGATTTGGATGACTTCTAGAGTCAATTTTTAGCGTTGAAATGACTTAACTGAATTGAAATATCGTTTCAGAAATCGTTTTCTTGCAACTTAGAACATGATTTTTCAGTCGGTGGTAGGCCATGAGATGAACATGATATTTTGTTGATTGGCGTATGTTATAGGTCTACAATGGAGTTGTGCGATATATTGTTAAACAATTGGAGCGGAGATGTTGGTTAATACCACATCACACGACCGTTTTTCAGATACCCGATAACATGGCCACATGTTAAAACTTGCGTGCTGAGCTAAACTAACGTGTTAAACTTGCGTCTGTCAGTTGCCCGCAACGTGATCGCGAAATCATGGTACGTGTTTTCGATACGATGATTTGAAGAGTGGGCTCTCGCCATGTGGCAGATAGCATAGCTGGTTGAACCTGAAAGTAAGTGTCTTGGGGGGGGGCTACCGGGTCGACAGGGGTTGCCGACTTAGCTACAGCAAACAGGAATTTTTGAACACAGTCAAATTTTGGTAATTTTCTAAAGAGGAACAACTAAGAACGGTTCAATATTCAAGTACACGTCGAAAATTGTCCTGTTTTACTGTTGAAAATGCAACTTTCCCTCTATGAAATGGACATAATTTCAATAAAACACGATTTTCGCTCTTATAGTTTTCCGGATCGTTCTGAAAATAGTCTAGATGAACTCAGCTCGACGAGACGCTTCGAACAAACCTAACTTGTAAAAAATTTTTTTTTTTTAAATTTTTTAATTTAAAAAAAAAATCCGGATGTTTTCCCCCTAACCCTACTCTGGGGGATGCATTACCACAGTACTTTCTTGAATACTTTTTTGAATCAAACAAAACGCAAGAAAGAAGAGGCATGATAATTGATATCGGTTTCGAAAAGGGCAAATCGTAAATGACGTCAGTCACCCACCGATATAAAATCTTGAACGTACCACTGCTTTTCACAAACCGGAATCCGGTTTTCAAAAAAAAATTAAAGGAAACATTTAAAAAGAAAAAGAAAAAAACCATCATGCACATGCCGCCCCCCCCCAACTACAACAATCCTGCATTTATCGTCTGAAAACGAAAAGAGTGATTCCAGATTCCATTTCTCTTCTCCGCCTACGCAGTACGCACTGACTAGACTTGAATTGCCACACACACGTGACACGCACACCCGTGACTTGCAGTCGTCATAAATCAAAATGACAACAGTGGATAAACTGTACGAGTTGTGTGATACGATTGACAAAAACAAAGACTCGGAGGTGAGCTGAGACTAGAGAGTTGAATTCACTATCTATCACTGCACTGCGTTTCTGTCATTTCGTTCGTTCACCGCGTTCCGTTAATCCGTTTCGTTGTTCGTTCTGTAAATCTGAAAAACTATTTTACTCTGTTTCAGCACACCGAAGAGTATCTGTCGATTTTGGAAGGAACCAAAGGCAACGAGAAAGCGAAACAACTGTCGGCTCAATTGATCTTTCGTTACTTCAAACAGTTTACTCAGCAGCAAGACAACGCGCTTGACGCTTTGTTCTCGCTGTGCGAAGATCCAGATGTCGACGTATGTTGTTATTCTCTGCGAAAAACATTCTGAAACAGCTTCACTGCAAGCAAAACAAAAAAATTTAAAAAAACCAAAATCTGACTCTGAAAAAGCGAGATATTCATTTATTCGCGTTAGCATCGTAATTTAGATTCGCAAATCAGTGGTAAAAAATCTGCCACTGTTATGCAAAAACGAAGGGCCTCACGTTGGCAAGATCGCAGACGTGCTGGCGCAGTTGCTCCAAACGGACGACACGCACGAGCACTTGCTCGTCACTCAGGCACTACTCGAAATCCTCTCAAATCCAAAATACACAAAAGGTATTCGTGTCTGCCTTCAAAGCCGGTATGAGTTGAGTTTTTCGAGTACCCTCAAGTTCGTAAGTGGCATTTTCAGACACTCTCACGACCATCTTCTCGCACATCGCGAATGCTGAAGAGGAGCTGATACGCGAGCGGACCATGAAGTTTCTGGCGACAAAACTCAGGAACGTCCCGGCGACTGCGCTGACACGCCCGCTCGAGGAATACGTGTTTGAGGAATCCAAAAAGGTGGTTGTTGTATTTTTGAGGGCGTTTCGCGTAATTTACTTTTTTAAACCTTTACGGTTGAACTCTTAATTAAAGGCAATCAGCTGATTAATTGGTGGTCACGTGATCAGCCGTGTGTAGGACAGACTCCGCCTCAACAAAATGCCTCCACAAACAGCATGCATTACGTGATCACCAAAACCAATCAGCTGATTGTCTACAATTTAGTCTTCGACTGTATACAAAATGAACGAAGTTACTTCAAGTTTTTTCCCGTTCTCAGATCATGCTCGACGTTACCGGCGACGAATTCATCATCTTCATGCATATTCTGTCCAATCTGCCGCACATGCAAACGGTGAAAGGCCGTCAGCACCTATTGGATCTGGTGCTCGAACAGGCGGATCTCGACAAGGAATTCGACGTTCGCTGATCATTGACGCTTTGTTTTGCTGATGCTGCGACTGACTGCACGTTTGTGTTCATCGTTGTGCAACGTTGTTGTTGTTGTTTTTCAGGCAGCCGACGCCGATCGTGTCGATCAACTGCTGCAGTGCTCGAAACATGCCGTGCCGTATCTGTCGGTGAGTCGCAGCGTTCATCTAGACTGGTGATGCGTGCTTTTTGCGCAGGCAATGATGTGGAGGTGGGTGGAGTCTGTGCTGCACAGAAAACCATGCATCGTCAACCAATCAGCTGATGGCCTGCTATAATGTAGAGTTTCACTGTAGTCGGCACAAAACTGCTCCAGTCAAGCTTGCCCCCGTCAACCACGGTGAACTGGAGATTTGGTCACCAAAAACTTGGCAAATTCTCATGTTTCGTTGTTTCTCAGAAGAACGTTCCGAGCACGCGCCTGCTGTTGTACCACATCGAGCACGTGCTGCCGGTGCTGGATCGTGTCCGCGGCACTGCCGGAGACAACGACACGCCCGCAGTGACGGCCGATCAACTGCAACTCGAGCTGTTGCGTGTCGCGGCCGAGCTCGTCCCACACGTCGGCAGCATCGACGAGAACACGGACAAACGGCTGCAGTGCGTCTTTGACAGACTCATGGTCGGTGCATCCAAAACGAGCGTCGCACATCGATGATCAACCGACCTGAACGTTGACAGTCCAACACAATCCAGCTGATTCGGCTTGTTTCACTTCGCTGACTGGTTTCGGTTGTCTACAGTATGGCCGAATAAATAAGGCAGCTCGTCAAGGCGGGATCAGTCGCAGACTAGGAGTTGTCTTTTTCAAAAATGCCAACATAACTTCTAATCATGTGTTCAAGGGAGCAAGAATGAACAGAATAGCACGAAGAATCCATAAGTCTGAAAAAAAACGCTTCAAATTTGACATACAATTTGGTTTCTTAACGTCTTTTTTCTTTCATTCCCAAATTTCGCGCGCTCCTTGCACCCTGAAAAAAGCTGCCATGATTACTCGGTCATTCCGTAAGTCTTCATGTTCTGGCGCAGCGTTGTTTTCGTGTTTATAATTTCTTTTTTTGCAGGCACTGCTGCCTCTGCCGCCGTCTGAGCAGAGCTCGTCCACCGCCGCCACGTCCGAGCAGAATGGCGCCCCATCCGACAAGGACGACGAGCCGAACATCCAATTCTCGCACCTGGAGTGTCTGCTCTATCTGATGCACCAACTCGGCCGCCGCCACCCGCAGTTCTTGACGGACGCGAAACGTGCCGACAGCGCCAAGGAATTCCGCAAACGGTGCTTGCACTTTGTCGTCACTGACTCTGTTTTTGTTCGCATTTTGAGCGACAACTTCATGTTTCAGACTACAATTCCTGGCGCGTCGTGTTCAGTTGTATTCGAGTAAACTGCGAACCGTTGTCACCAGCCTTAGCAAGGAGGAACTCGCCGAAGAAAAGGTACTTATTGCGAGTTGTATCGGTTGTTGTGGTCTGCCTGAAAGAAAGCTCGAATTCACCTGTGCGACCGCGGTTGCAAGCTCAAGCGAGTCTCATTTCAAACGCGCTGTCTTAACAAACTGTTACCGTTTTGCAGAACAAAGTGTCCGTGACCGCGCTGCGAATGACGTCCAATCTGACGACGCTCATCCGCGACTTTCTCCATTTGCCGCCGAGCTACAAAGCCGAACTGCAGTCGCTGTCGTGGAAGCCGAAACTGCAGCCGCAGCAACAAGTCAGCCGAAAACAGAAAATCATTCACTTTTTGCCGTGTAAAGCGCAATTCCTGGTGCTTGAAGTGCTGGCGTCACTTCCACGCGGCTTCATTACACAGCCATGTAGCAAAATACAGCGACACACGCTAAAATGACGCCTTGCGCTTCAACGCGCGCGCGCGAGTGCATGAATGGACAATCCTTAAGCAAACTAAACGGCAGCAAACCAATTTTGCAGGCACCGAAAGCTGCGATTAAATTCAGCGATGCCGACGGGGCGCCACCGAGCAAGACGGCGAGACGGGCGGACGCCGCCACGGCGCTCTACCACCCGCCGAGTGGCAAGTACAGCAACAGCATCAGCGCCTATCAAGACGGTCAGTGTTCGGCGGTGCGCACTGTTGCAGTCGGCACTCTAATTTATAGGCTATCCGCTGATTGGCTGCTGTGATCACGTGATGCATGTGTTCTGTGCAGGACAAACGCCGCCTCCAGAAAGCACGCAGCACGTGATCACTATCACCAACTAATCAGTTGATTGCCGATAATTTACTTTCGAGTTTACAATTTACAATTATGACGCGCTACTGAGCATGAATGAAGCAGTGCTTCTTGTTATAGACTGGGACAACGCAGGTGGCGCGTCAGGCTGGCGAGGTGGCGGGCGCGGGGGTGGCTTTCGAGGGGGCAGGGCGTACGGGCGGCGACGTGGCGCTTGGTGAAACCGTCACTTGAACGCAACACCCCCCCCCCATGGTTTATTGTCTTGTTGGGTTGAAATGGAATCTGTGCATTTTTATTCCATGTTATATGCGTCTGTTTTTTGTTTGTGAGATCTGTTTCTGTTTTTTTGTGCAGACTGTTGAATTTGTCTCATAATTTACCGTTGCAATTCAATTATTCCACACCAGAAGCCGTTGATCAGTGCTGTTAATTGTTTTTTTCTCCGTTCGTCTTTTTCCTGTGCTGCTGTTTCTGTGTGCGGTAAACCTTGTTTTGTATGACCTCGAATTTCATTTTTAACCGTTGTCACTAGTTCTGGTCGACGTAAACAGGGAAAGGACTGTTCTAAGCAGGTTGTTCTGCTTCTTGTCTTTTTTCTCAATTTCTGCTAATTCCACGTGTGGTGGACTGTATTGAGGCTGATTAGTAAGTGATATTAGTAGTACGTTGTTCTTTTCGTTGTCAATTGTGTTGCACCATTTCTTCGTATTTTTTGAAGTTGTACTTTTGAAACGTTGATCACATTTTTTAAACTCTGGTAGTCTCGTGTTGCGTTCATCACCTGCACACACACACACTCGATGGCCACCCCACCCCGCCAAGCGTTCATGACAGGTCAGTGGGCATTTCAATATTTGGCGTGAGATATCAGGCCAGTCGGTAAGACAATTTTCAGCAGTCTTTGTCTTGAGATATATTGAAAAGATGCGTTTTGAAGTGGGTTGGGGGGGGGGGGCAGAAAGCTGTTTAAATAGAAAGGCATCAAGTGTGAAGGTTAACGCAGAGAAAATTTGGAAAGACCCACTTTTTTCAACGTGAGAGAACTGTATCAGACGTAGAAGTGTTGAGCTGAAGTCCTTAGGTCTTGAACGCAGTAAGTTTGGCGTACGGACACATTCTGAGCAAGCAACAATAAAAATCTTATTTTCAGGTGTTTTAGTTCGTAGGATTGTGTTTAATGGTTGCATTCGCTTTTGCGTTCTCTGTTTATTGAAGTGATGAATAAAATTTGGTTGTCATGGTTGACTGGAATTTTGATTCGTTTAATGTAACGAGGACATTTGAGTTGCCACGACGGAGTTGCATGATGCACTCGCTACTTACGTTCACATTTTGATTTTACATGAAAAGCTGGCCCGTGACAGATTTTCATATTTCTGTAAATCCAAAAAGACACTGAAAGAAATTCACTGGTACAAACGTGTAACGTGAGACTACTGACCACACTACAGCGATGGGCGACATCAGTTGGGGCATCAAGAACGGCGACCTCGACCTTGTGAAGCAATCCGTGGTGAGTGGGTAGCACAGCGCTGATGGTTTTCAGGTCCAGGAATTGTGTACGCCGCAGTTGCTCAGTCGAACGCATACCCTACGCGCGTGTGTGTGTGTTGTGTGTTCGTAACTGTGTTTAACACTGTCTACCATCTTTGCAATGCCGCCTTTAACTTTTTTTGCAGAACGCTGCGAACGTGAATGAACTGTGCGCAGGGCGGACGCCGTTGCACTTCGCAGCAGACTATGGCCAAACGGACATCGTCCACTATCTCATATCGATTGGTGCAGACGTGAATGTCAGCGACCTTTTTCGTATTTTTTTTGTTCATCTTTGTTGACTTTTTATTTATCTTTATTTATTTGTTCGACTTTCGACATACTCTTGACAGTCAAACTGTAAAAACAGTATGCCATTTGTGCCGTTTGAATAGGCAACATGAAGCTCGTTAGTAGACCAATCAGTAAGCGCAATTCAACAGCAGCTGATTGCCTATGATTTACTTCTGTTGACTGTGCTTGTGATTCCATGTTCACGTGTGTTTGTCTCTGATCGACATGTTCAACGTGTTAATACTACTAAGGCTCGTGATCAACACGGTATCACGCCACTGTTGGCAGCCATTTGGGAGGGCCACGTCGCTGTCGTTCGTACGCTGCTCGCAAACGTTCGTTCCAACCAGTATGAAATACCATTTTTCCACACAGTCCAATAGTGTGCGCTTTAGAAGTCAACAATTTAATCTAAAGGATATTTCTTCAAGCCTGGCAGAATGCAGAACCCGCGAAACTGAATTGAAGAAGAATAAACTGGAATCGGGTTTAGTCGTCGGGGAGTCAAAACACCATTTGTGGCAAAATATGTCGTTTTTTTCAACCCGGCCCCGTTCATTCGTTGCAGGTTGCGTCTTGCTGCCGGTGCAGGTTCTGCATATTACTAAAAAGTTGACAGGTTTAAGGAAACACACTGTATTTGTTCGTTTCCATTGTTCTCAGGGCGCATCGACGAGCCAGAAAGCGCCCGACGGCTCAGCGTACGTCGACTGCGCTGAAGCGGGCGACATCAAACAGCTGCTCATCATGAATTCGCAGTGACATCACCGCACGTTCCACACCGTTTTTTTTTGTCTTCTGGACTGGAGGAACGGATTTCGATTTTTGTTCCAACCTTGTTCCGACTTTCCAATTTTCTCCGGTTTAAAAAAATTCCATAATTTTACTAAAAGTCCGGTATCACATGAGACCTACGGGTGTGCTCTACGCTTGTTCTTGGCTTCAACACAACCGATCAGTTGGCGTTTTTTCTGTGAGCCCAATCGTGACCTGTACTGGTTTTACGCTGCTTTATTTGTGCTGCATTCGCTATTTGTATTGTTTTCGTCTTGTTTTTTGAGTTTCAGGTGCACTCACAAATCCTGCATTCTGCAGCTTGAATGTCTTAAGTCGCGAGACTGCACCTTCAATCAATACACCCAACCAATTTTGATTCGAATCTGTCATTATTTCGTAACCGGTCCGATATTATTTGGACACATGCTATTAAAATTGTTATCCCCGTACTTTTACATTGATTCCCGTGGTACCCAGTGCCTTGTGAGAACGGTTTCCCATGCATGTTTGACCAGATTACTATGCTGTTGAAATATAAAACCTGATGAGGTGAACTCGAGTGGTGTATTCCGAATTTTTGGTTGGTCGCCAAGAAATACTGCCTGCACAATCAATTGAACTGATTGCTGAAAAAAAGAACAGAAAGTCAAAGTTACAGAATTTTGGTGTAACCGTGATGGCTGAGCCTGAACGTGTCCAAGCGAGTGTTGACTGTGTAGAAGGGTGTGACGTCACTGATACAGCGTGGCCGTTGTCGGCGCGCACAACAACGGTGCTATCAAAGGGCTTGCCACCGCTCGACCGTAGACTCTCCTACAATTCGCCTGGCGTACAAAACGATGCACCCATGGTTAAGTTTTAAAATGAAGTTTGAGATAATAGGTAGGTTCGAGAATTTATGTTTTTCAGTATAATCAGTTTTACAGACTGGTTCCGCTTATGTTGAGGCGACGAAACGCCGTATCACTGTGCCAACGTTTCCAACGGTCCCGAAATCGATCGAGGGCGTTCACGATTTGATTGTAACATTCCATTATTTTAGCTTATGATAACCGTTTTCGCTCAGCTTTTAGTTTTCTATTTTATTCAGAAAGCGGGCCACTTACGAGCGGCCATTGATTTGACGAGCAAGGTTCTGTCTGATTTCGGCCAGGGCTTCGGTCGTGCGCATCAACCGTCGAAGCACACGGCACACAGTTTGAAGGTCAGTCGGGCAGAGATGTTATTATAAAACGATGAAGTGACTTTGATCATGTGTCTTTCGCGGTTCACAAGCCTCTTTCGCCGCTGTCCACTTGCCGTGCCCACCGTTTGGGCAGTGTCTCGGCTTACAATAACTGAATCCAAAAAGGCGAGCCCATCAGCAAGTGCCAACGGGACCAACAACTCAGAATCGATTGCACCGCCAAACGTTGCAGCGGTGCTTGCTTGCCTGCGCAGGTGTGGACGTTGCGTTTCCAGTTGTTGCTGGCCGTGGGCGACCAGACGCTGTGCAAGTCCGAAATGGACACGTTCACGGACCTGGACGCGCCGGACATGCGTGCCGAGTACTACCCGGAACAAGCGGAGTGCGTCGGTGAGGCACAATGGCGTTGGTTTGCGGTGAACAGAAGTGACGCGTTGTTTTGTGTTGTATCAGGGTTGTGTGGTGAATTCAGTTCGCTTGCAGGCAGTCTGGTGCCGTTTTCGATGCGCCTCATCCACTGCGAAGTGCCCGCGTTCGACATGCAGCACGCCGAGGCGTTGGCTCGCTTCTGTCAGCTGATTGAGCAACTGCAATTGGTCGGGTGGCGTGGCTTTTGTGGTGTTTTGCGTTGAAAACGTTGATTGGGTGATTTTATTCCAGTTTTTGTAAGTGCGCCAGGCATATGTCGTGTGTTGTGTGGTCTTATTGTGCTTGTTGGTTTCTCATGTTTTGTCGATTTTTTGTGTTTTTCTTGCCAGATTCTCCAGCGTCTGTCGGCGGGCATGTGCGTCGATCACGGCACGCACGCAGTGAACAATGCCAACGAAGCAATCTGGCAACGTCGACTGGCCGATGCTCGTAGGGCGATGGCACGTGTGGCCGTTGCTGCGAAGGTACGCTGACGGTGGCGAACAGTCGTATGCAACACCACTATCAATCAATCAATCAATTTGGGTGTTATTGTTGACTGAGCGATACATGATGATGGTTTCGAATATTACGCGATGAGTCTGATGCCAGTTTCGGTCAAACTGACTTTGTACCGCAGGACTACGAGACGGCACTCGGCCTGTACGAGCAGGTCGCTGCAGCGAGCGCGCATGGCGTCCGCGAGCTCAGCGACATCGGGCGACTGTGCGTGCGCATGGGCGACGTCACGAGCGCCGGCCAATGGTTCGCGCGGTTCAACGCAGAGTGCGACCAATCGTCGCCGCAGATGAAGTCGCTCGCGTGCATGCACAAGTTCGATTTCCATTGACGTTTCGTTACTTTTTTGTCAGCCTCGTGTCCTTTTTTCATGCACAAGCAGCAACGACGCTTTTCAGAGGCTACATCAGCGTGTTCTACGGTCAGTACGCCGAGGCGCTGCGCAGTTTTCAAATGGCCGCACAGTTTGACCCGACGAATTTTGAGGTGACAGTCTCAGTTGTGCGCGCTTTCTTTCGTCTTTATGCCCGTGTGCGACGCTGTGGCGGAACATGGCCGTGGTGCACAATGCCGCAACTCTCCGTGACGCATGTGTGTGCGCCGTAGGGCGGCCAGCGTACCACACCGACGGATGTGGTGTCCTTGCGTGGCCGTGAATGCCGCAACAGTGCGAAATGTTTTACGTTTCTCTCCACACAGGTTCACTCTATGACATATCCAACAGCTGATTCGTTGGTGAGCACATGTGATGCGTTGTTTGTTGCTTTCTGCGCAGGCATTGCGTTGGAGGCGTAGTTCGGCGTGCACAGAATGGCCAGCATGCACGAGCTCACCAACCAATCAGGAGACAGCCTACAGTGCAGAGTTTGACTGTATGTGCACTTGCACGTCGCAGGCGACCAACAACGCCGCCGTGTGCCAGTTGTACCTGGGCGATCTGCGTGACGCGCTGCAGACGCTCGAGTCGGCCGTGTTGCGCTCGCCGGCGCGTTCGCTGACGGCCACCGTCTGCACGAACATGGCCACCCTGCACGAGCTCTCCACGGCGAACGCCGACGCCGCCAAGGTGGCACTGTTGCAGTTGCACTGCCAGCATCGCGGTGACGCCACCAACGTCGGCGTGTTCAAGTTGAGCTGAGCGCTGCGTTTGCAGTCTGGCTACGCTCGGTGATGCGACCTATGGCCGGACGCACAGTACTGCTGCGATATTGCGATACAGTGCTGACAGCACGCAGTCGCTATTTGTTACTCATGTCAATTCTATGGCAACATTTGTGTTGTCACTTATGCCAATTCTATGGCAACATTTGTGTTGTCACTGTATGGTGAACGTGTACAGAACCGCCCGCCGACTGGTACAGTAAAAGGTAAACGTGACCGTCTGTGTTATCAAACTTCTTCACGGCACTGAGGGGATACCGATGCAGACCGCTTTTGAGGCTATCGAAGAGCGTTACCCACGTTTGGATGCGTTACCCACGGTTTCGAGGCTGACTGTTTGTTCACATTATCGATTTGTCACGGTTACCAATCACAGTTCCTGATTAACATTTTCGTGTTTTGCGAACGTGCATATTCAGGAGGGGTTGTATTGTGGGCGTTGCGGTAACTGAGAGAACACAACACACATAAAAACAGTTTCAAGTAAAACCGGTTGTTGAAACAACACCGGTCGAGCTGTTGGCGTCGAAAGAGTTCTACATTTTTTTCCTTCTATTTTACCAGCAGCTAGACCTGTGCACACAGCCGAATGCCAGACAGCAGCTTTTTTTCGAAAGTTTCATATGCGGTGTTGGTGGGGGGGGGAATAAATGTCTCTGCCAGCAAGCCAAGAAAAGCAAAACTGGCTCCGCGCGCGGTTAACGCGCAAATGGACTGTCGCGGTCTGCTTTGATGGATCGTATCCAACAAGTAAATAAGTTTTTTTATGTGCTCGTGTCTGGGTTTGCTCCACCTACCGCGCTTGAGTGCAACTGTTTCGTTTTTGAAATTTAGAACTGTCAACATTGGTCGGTCAACATTTGCAGTTTTGTTGAGCGTGCAAAAACTGGAGCGTCATTAATCAATGTGTTTCAAAGGCGGACGTTCGACAAACACTAAAAACAAATGTGGCGCAACTTTGCGGTCACGTGTCAGATGACACGCGAGTACACAGTTGTCGCTAAAACGGGTGCTTTTTTAAGTAATGCCGCTGGCGCTTCCTTGAAACGAAGCAAACACAAAATTAATAATAAAGCGTTTTGAAAAAAAACTAATTTTTGAATTTTCGACTTTTTTATTTTGTCTTCAAAGCTCAGTTAACACTTTGCTTTGTACTGTGTGAAGAGGAAACAAATACATGTATGTGCAAAATAGCGAAATCATTACAGTAAAGCCGTCATGAGACCAACAACAGGACGCTCATGCAACGTGAGCCGTCTTGCAATATCACTTACAGTAATCAAACCAAACACCCAAGTTCTCAATCAGTTACCTTCACGTACTGTCTTGATTTCAGCTTCTGGGCCCAGTTGCAGTAGAAATTCAGAATCAAATCAGTCAGTGCATGATGGTTGCTTGTTTCGCTCTCTTTCGCTCAGTCAACAAAATAGTAGTGAGTAAACAATCCAGGGAAATGATTTCACAGAGGAAAACAGCCAAATAAGTGTGTGTAATCCGAATTTTTGACAAATATATTGTGAAAATCTCACACAGCAGGTTACTTGTGGCAGAGGCATTTTTTTGGAATAGACAGTTGAACAACAATCGGAATAGGAACGAATCGGCTGGTGCATCTGCGGCCGACCAATATTTGCGGCCATGTCACAAAAGAAAACACTCAGAAAATTTAAAAACGTTAAAAAGTCTGCCCCTAAAATCAAAACAAAAAAATCGAGTTGTGACCGCTACGCGGTTCTGGGGCAATATAATTGATGCGAATAAAGGAGTAATGGGAATATGAATATTTCACTGCCATTGTCTAGAGCACAATCTAGGAAGAACTGGGCAGTTGTCGAACTAAGCACAAACAACTAAAAACTAAATCAAACTCTCTGTTCAAAACTTGTGTCGATTTTTTGAGAGAAAAAAAAACAAAGCACATGAAATGAAAACCGGTTTTTGTGTATCAGAGAGTCAGTCAAATAGAAATAATACATTTCAAGAAGAAATACTCGCCCACAAACCGCAAACAGGTCGAACGACCAAACGCGTGGCAAAATCAGAATAATTGTCGACCGATGACATTGTTTTCAGTCGAACTCTGAACAACAAAAAAATACAACGAACAACAAACTCATGCAAAAACTTTAAGTAAACATTTTAAGTTAAAATTAAAAATTATTAACACAGGGGCAAACAAGCAGAAATACTAGCATACATGGCAAATAAGTACGTAAGTTCAGACCCGGCATGACTGGTACGTTCATATTAGCAAACAGAATTGGCAATAAATTACAAATGACAATGTATTTAACAAACAACCGACGACGACAGTTTTTGGTGCAGGTCTGTAACCACTAAACACCAATAGGAAAAAACGCACGTGCACGCGCCGAGGTGCAGACAAAAATCAAGGTGCACAACGAATTGCTCAGAATATGGTTGAAATTGCACAAATCACGACCAATTGTTTCATCTTGTTTCATAACATCTGTTTCGTGTCAGAAGACTATTCGACTACAAAATAATGTAATTCAAAAACACGAATGGTCGCTTTGGTTGCACCCGATTGAACTGCAGCTGACCATCGCAATACTCTCATTTCCGGTTTTCTTGAACGCCCAAAAAGCTGAACTGCTGGACGCAGCGGATGCGCTCTAACGACAACCGCATGCAACCACTTCCATGTCGTCGTATGTCTTCAGCACCACTTTGCCATACTGATCGAGGAACAGCAACGACATCACGGTCAACTGCGTTGGTATGCAGCAGGTCGGCGGCACCACGGACGGCTGTACCGAGTTGACGAGCGACTGCACGATCGCGTGGTTGGTGGCGTTCATGGCACGCGGCAGCGGATACGGACACTCGCCGACGCACACGTTCGCTTTGTAGCCGTTCGGCGCTATGATCCAGTCGTGCCAGCCGAGCTGCTTGAAGTCCACGTACAGATACTGCCGGCGGCACAGCTCCGGACGCGCGTACACGCCATGGCGACCGTGCTGCTGGTGACGCGCGCCACGTCGCTGCTGCCGCTGGCGTCTGTGGTGACGTGGCCGATGTCTGCGATGTCGTCCAGTTCGCCGCGACTGGCGTACGGCAGACGTTTGACGTGC
Organism: Theristus sp. LFF4_11; assembly: GCA_030248135.1. NCBI lineage: Eukaryota > Metazoa > Nematoda > Chromadorea > Monhysterida > Xyalidae > Theristus > Theristus sp. LFF4_11. The sequence goes on along the minus strand of JASANC010001623.1, from coordinate 17,302 downwards.
GTGCGAGTGATGCACGTCCGTTGATCGTTTGTGCCTGCTGTGCGTTGGTGCGGTTGTCGGCTGTCGTGACGTCGTGTACACGATCACCACCGGAGCGTCCTGCGACGTGAGCGTGTGCTCGAATAGTCTGCGACTGCGTTCGCTGCACTGACGACGTATCAACAATTGCAGAATGTTGTTGTTCGAGTGACCAGAGGACGACGCGTCGCTGTGCTCATTCAGCTGGCCGTTGTTGCCGCTGGCGTATCGCTGTCGCCAACGCCAACGTGCCACGGCGCTTGTGATGTCAAACGAGATGGCGGCGGCGTCGCCAGCTGTCGGCGCACTGCCGCTGCTGCTCGTTGGCATCATCTGCACGTCCAGCGGCGTGCTGTCGTTGTGCTCGGCCAGCAGTTCGGCCACGTTCACGCGCACGTTCGCCGTCGAAGCAGCGCGTCTCGTGGCGCCTGGCGCCGGCGGCGGCGGCGTCCGACCGTTCGCCTCGAACAACGGCATCAATCGCAGTTCGGCCGTGACGAGATGCTCGTCCGCAGCCGTGTGCAAGCCGTCGAGCGGGAATCTCATGATTGTCGAACAGTAGCCGATGTGGTCGTTGACACTGTCGTCCAGTTCTGCGGACAAAAATCATACTGCATATCAAATCAGGAGTAGTATACCATATTTTTAAAACAGTAAGAATTTTATCAAACATGACGCCAGAAACAAAACTGACCACTAGGGAAGTAGCTGCGGGCGGTGTCGAATGCGAACATTGACGCAGCGCTGTGCGAGTGCTCGGGCTCGTCCGGATCGGGCGCGTTGTCGCGTTGCAGCTGCTCGTACAGCTCTCTCAGATGATGCGGAATCGGCCGTCCATTGCGCGCCGTGATCGGCGGCCGCTGCTGCATGTTCATTCGTGTTAGCAAGTACGACTTCAACACGTCCAGTCGTTCCGGTGGTAATTGTTGTTGGGGTGCACTAGAATCTGGAGAGCGCCGTTCGTTCACGGTGTGACCACCGACGAAAGCGTCCGCACCTGGCAGACACTGTCGACAGACGACCAAGTACAGCAGCAGCACGACACGCCAGCACACTGCAGAGCTCGTCAGTCTGAATGGAAATGGCGACTGCTTGCCGGCGGTTGTTAGGCGGAAAATCGAGTTTATGATGGCTGCCGGGTGCGGCGGTTCGGCTCGCGTGCAGAATTGAAGTCGTCGATCGGTTTGTGGACGGCGTTCGGTGGTCAGCGAGCAGCACAGCAACTGTTGATCATGGTGATGTTGCACGCACATGTTGTCGTGATGCACGTGCACATTCTACGGCCGCAGTGACGACCTTCGCAGACATACACAAATACTGAGTTGCGCTTGCTAGACGGCTAATGATGATATTACGCAGTCCGCAGCAATCAGTGTTCACATACTTGCGCAAAATACAAAAAATGTCAAATCAATCGGTTTTGATTTTCGTCGCGCTTGAAGTTTGGCGCTGTGGAAAAATTGTTCATTACCATTTGGTAATCAGTCCGCTATTATCTGTAATGAAAAATCATTTTCAATAGTAATAGTAAACATAAGCAGCGATACGGCATTACGGCAGCATCATAACACAACATATACAGTAAGATAGTGCCAGAAAAACGGAGGAAGTAAGTGACGTTTCCATTGACCACCAGTCTTGTTTGCGTGTCAGACAGCGTAGAACAGGGTGGTCTACATACGTACACTTACGATAGAAATGTCTAGAAACAATACCGTATGCCTTGGTGACGATGCGACGTAGATACAATGCGCGCGACACACGAAAGAACGAGAAAAAACTTTTCTAACAAGGAACAATGGATGCGCGTTATAGCGGATGGTGGAACATGCCAAGCGCGCAGACACACATCGAGAACGTTTCAATGTGGTTGCCGCTGCAGCACAATGCGGAACACGGAAGCAACGCAAAACCGCAGCGACAACAAACGGCGTATAACAGTGACGTGAGGGGCACAGTTGTTGTTTGCTTGAAGACCACAAAAACACACACACACACACCACACAGTCGGTGTGCAGCGCCAGCTTGAAAGTGAAACGGTTGGACAACTACGCGCATTGCGTGGCGTGTCGGTTTGTTTTGACACGGCCCCAAAAGTGTCGCCTGCCCAAAAACAGTTGTTATGTCCGGCCATGCTGAGCAACAACAAGCGAGCGACACTAAAAACGACGCAGCGCCACACATTAAAAGTACGAAACGCTAAAAAGCAACGCGGCTGGCCTGAAGGCGATATCGAAACAAAAATAAATCCGTGTCTGTGTGTCTGCGTCGCGCGCAAACGTGGCTACGTCGCTTCTAGTGTGTATGTTTTTAGCGGCTGGAGCGAATGCGATCCGGGTCTGGGGGCAAAGCGCGCCAGAGCAGACGCCACCGACTGCAGCATGCGCCAATCGGGAATACGATTCGCTGGCCGTGCCGAAAATGAGACACCCAACGCGGAACTAATCGCGCATCGGAAATCTTCAGCAATCGCTCATTTCTGGCTGCCCGTTTTTGCACCGCCACATGTTTTATGTACTATTGCCTGGAACGAATGACAATCAAAAACACGACCATATACTTGCTTCTGTGTGTGTGTGTGTGTGTGTCGCACAATCAGTCGCAAAACATTGCCGGAACAACTTCCGCTTTGTGCTCCCCGGAAATTCATTCAATTTTGCTCATGCTAGGCGGTGCAAGTCACTAAAAAATACAACGCGCCGTTAACAATGATACGGTACTGTACTTGTTGAATCATGGTATAATCAATTCGCTTACCCGTGAGTTTTTTTTTTTGATACCTGACTTGCTATACGGTCATTGTTGCAACTGCATAACAATTACTGCAATGAAAAAATCGCAACACAGTTGCGCTAAGATCAGAACCGGTAGTGTCAAAGTTGGTTCTTTTATGTTAGCATACAATGCCGACATTTGGTTGTTTTGTGATAAATAATGGCAATGCAACAAAAGGTTACAACGAAAAAAACGATGCGGAAATACGTGTTGTTACCTGGCCAAAGCGCCACCGTCCTGTGTGTTTTACCTTTCAGAACTTTGAGACAGCTGGGGTGTTCCTTTTAGTTTTTGTTGCGCTTTGTAAATTTTAACGTTTTAACAACCGCATGCCATATTTCATTTGCAGACGAACTGGTAGCAGTGCGTCTGTTCTCTGTTAGCATTGGCACATAATGTTTGACAAGGAACGCTACGTTTCAGTTTTATAAAAACAATAACAAAAGTGAGCCAACAATGAAGGATCAGAAAAAATCAGTTTCAAAAATATTACTGCGCAAGTGAACAGACTGAAAAACGATAGGCAGACTAATTCTGTCAGGTTTATACAAACATGAATTGATCAACAAATTTGCGCTGTCAATTTCATTGAACGTTTATTGTTGTCCGTATCAAATGTGAAATCATAAAAATCACAAAAAATGATTTAGTAATGTTGTTGGTGTTCTGTGCACGCGGTGAAGTGCCAATCAAAACTGTATGACAGGAGATGTGTTTTACATCAAATGTTCAAAGTGTTGGGCGCGGACAGACATGACAGCGGTGACTGATATCACCAATACAGTGTGCACGTGCAGTCTACATTCGGTTCAACCGTAATGAAACAAACTGCAGATGCTGTATTTTTTTGCTGAAATCACTTTTGGCAGCAAAAAACGTTGAACGATGCGCGAACGCAGACGCAGAGAGAGAAAATAAAGTTTCAAGAAACGTGACTGACGAATGCTGGCACGGACAGCTGCAGCCGTTAATGATTACCGGAATGAACTGGATTTTCTAAAAAATTATATTGTATATTTATATCTAAAAAACTATATTCAGATACAAAAAACGTTTCATTCGCACCGAAATCATCAGCGGATGGTATACGTTGTCTTACGCGACGGTCGCTTTCGTTAGTCAACCAAAACCATGCATTGAAAAGGCGACCAACAAAAAGTTGTACCATCTTTGGGCTTATCTTGGAATGACCGCGGCTCCTCGGGATACAATCGAAACTTGTTTCGCTGGTTGTTTCCGTGCCGTGTTGTGCAACCAACCGACCAACAACGATGACTTCCTGCTGTGCAAAAGTGCGAAAGCAAAACCGAACACAGGAATTGTTCAATTGAAATCGTGAACCTCATAATATGGAAATCGAGATAAGCCACATCATAAGTCGCTTCAGGGTTTTTTCCATGGCATGCAGCGCAGAAACATGTTGTTTTTTGCGCAAGAGCTTTTAATTGGGTTTTTTTCATGAGTGGCCCAAGAAGCATTCTGGTCTGGGGAAAACTGTGTGTGTGGCAAAAGTCGGTCAAAGGAGCTTCAAACAATAATCAGTTAAAAATTACGATGGCTTTTGTTGCATGAACATTAATTTGTTGCAATTTGTTTCCGTCATTAAAATCAAGGAATTCAGAAATTACAGAGGCCAAAATTCTAATCAATCAATAATTCAGTCGGTCACACAAAATGTTGTTGGCAGTAATATTGGAAGCAACAACCAGCAGAGTGCTTCTGAAACGCAATTTGCTGGTTGAACCTGTGAATAATAATCAAGTGGGGAGAGACAAAGCAAATATTTGACTTGTTAACCAGTGAGAGAGCACGCCAACAAAACCGATACAATAGCTGATCAGCGATCAAGTTGCCCGAACATAAGCTTCTGTTTGCATTTTGCTATTGTATTTTTCGGCGAAGAGAGAGTGAACATCTGTGCGAGTGACAGAATAAGAGAGCGAATGAATATGCAAAGATTACATGATCAAAATCGAGCCATCAAAAGTGCGTGAGAGAGCAAACAGAGCAAGCAAAGCACACCACCGTTGACATACGCCACGCCGTCTGCGAATGAACATCGTCAACATTGTATTACATCCGTGGCAACACGCAAAAAAACTCCACGTGACCTTATGTTTTACGACTCGATTTTCGGGTATAAGACGATACATATTTTTTTCATGGGCGATGTTTGATGGTGTATACATGAGCAGTGTGTGATGGAGGCGGTACATTGTGGATTCGTGCGCTTCGGCCACTAACAGGCGTATCATGTTGCACAGAGCAGACTCAACTGTGTGTGTGCTGTGTACAAAACACATAAAGTTGTGTGGTTGCGGTCGCGGGCAATAATGCTGATGATGGGAGAGACCCATACCGTCTTTCACCGGCAGACATACAGGCGGCACACCATCGCCTGAACGTACAACAGCGAACGAGCAGCACACTGGCTGGCGCTCGCTATATTTACTACATTCAACTGTGCGTCTGTTGCACTCGTATTTATTGCACGATTTACATTCCGCTGCCAAAACTGCCACTTATTCATGCCTGTAACATTGTACACGCGCAACAGTCTTATCGCTTTTATTTTTCACTGGCTGTATCATGATGAAGGAAGAAAAGTGGAAAGAGCAACACACACCACCGCCTGTGTCTGTGTGTAGCCGATGTGAGAAGAGCGCAACTAATCGTTGAACAAAACAACGTTGGTGACACATTTGTGCAACGGTGTGAACACCAGGAATTGCTGGCTGCGTCGTTTTGAACGCTCCTCAGTGTCAATGGAAAGCAAATAAAAGCAAGATGCGTTCAAAAACTCAACACAGCTTGCGAAACTACCATTTCACTGTGCAGCACACTCTTTCGTCCATTATCTACCGTAAAGTCTTGCACATAAGGTCTCCTTATATAAATTTAAAAATCAAAAATTTCTGAAAAAAGTAGAATTTCGTGTGACAACCTTATAAGTGGGAGGAGGTCTTATAAAGCGAACATTAGGAATTTCGGGCCTTACAAACGGGGTAGGGTTGTGACCAAGTCAAAAATTTGAATTTTTTGGTTTCCCGCAGTGTGACACTCCGCCCACTTTTGGGTGGGGGTCTTATAAGTGGGAGGAACCTTATATGCAAGACTTTACGGTATTTCATGCACCATTTCACATTCCACTGTGTTGATGAAATACCCGTGAAAAGCCACGACACTGAAAAAGAATGTTGAAATGATCGTTGGACTCAAATTCGTAACACTCATGCACTCGAACAAAAACCTGATGAACAGATTTGCGTGCGTGACATGACGGCCCCTGAATAGATCTGTTGGTTGAGTTTTTTTTTGTTTCAGTGCATCAAGGTTCATCAGAGAATTATAGCCGGGTTTTTTAGCCATCAGAGAATTCATCCAAGGAACGTGCCGGGTGGGGAGAGCATTAGTGCCCATGGACAAATTCGATGGAAAACGAACACGGCAAAAATTTTCAGCAAAATTTTCACTTGCAACAGTGTCCAACTTGTAGATAAACCGAATGGAATGGACGTTAAAATGACTAAACTGACGCAGCATTGATCATGGTTTCAAACGAAACCAAACCCAAAACATCGTGGGGGCGTCAGTATAACAGGCATAAAAACATAACTGAACAGCGCCACAGTGTGGCGCGTGTGTGAATTCATCTGAAATTAACCGCTCAAGCACACGGCCAACGGAACTAATTATGGACAAACAAGACGTACACACGTTTGTGCCATGCCGGTTGCAAACACTGGCAAAATCATGTGAACACTGCAAAACGTTATTATCATGATTATTGTGCACGGCAAAAACAAACGCTACACAGGTTGGTTGAACTGATAAATGAGCAATTAATCATGGGTGTCAGTGTTTTCGTGCACGTCTACGGGCTTCACAATCAACAAAAACGCCCAGGACCAAGCACCGACACGCTGGGCATGATTGAAAAATAATCACTGAAGTTGTCATTTGTGACTTACCATGGTTAATAATAATAAACTGGTCCTGACAACATTATATGCAGGCGTTTTTTTCTTTTTTCAAACAAACTTTTACTGTTTTTCTTTTTGCCGTTCAATATGCGTGCTTGATCACAAATGATACATGTGCACGGGGACTGCAAAAGTGCACAAAAACATCCAATGATGTACATGTACTGCGCACATCAGTTCCTCAACAACATCAATCTTTTGGCTAATATTCGCAGTCGAGTCCATTTCAAAAGAGCTGCAAACACTATTTAAGAATTATAATCTCAAGAATTGTTGGCATACAATCACAATATAATAGACTATCATTTCCCACACTGAGAACGCCTTCACGAGTGAGCTTTATTTACCACAGCATGTCCGAATACACCTGACACTTTTCCAACAGATAAAAGGCGCTGGAAAAAATTTGAGTGGAAAACGGGATCAGGGGTAAAAGATCAAAAAGTTCGTGAGTAAAAGTCGTTCTCAACGCAAGCAGCATCTTTGACGCCAGTGTCACAAATTAGCGTATCAAAATTTTAAAACTTCCAAACTTCATGTGTTTGTTCACTGCTACATAGTATATTATCCTAATTGATTGAGCATGTAATGTTGCAGGAAAATTGCACGCATGTATTTCAGACTGATTTTATTGTGATGTTTGTAAAAGCAAATTTAATGATTAAAAAAATATTAAAACAATGGAATGGACAGTTGAAAAATATAAATACAATATGAATTTTTAGATACATTTTTTATATTAGTAGATTTTGAGACAACAAAAACATTTAAACCAAATGAAGAAATGGTACAAGAGAGGTTCGTTGTAATTTACAAATTTACGGTATCATGGTTAAACACTGTGGTTAGTTATTGTGGATCCCTCCTTGGCTGCCCACTCTTCAAGTGGTCCTGATTTCTAGTATTATCGGCACTTGACCTCAGAGCAGACACTCCAAGGGGGTGCCTCACGCCAGATGCAGTGCGGCTTAGGCCACTCACTGATCGCGGCGTCGCCTCACTAGCACTGGTCACAACGTGAGGACTTTTGGTACTTCTACTTCTAGGCTTCTGACTGTCCTGGCCTTTCAACATGGACTTCTTATTAGCATGACTCACAGAACTGGTTGTTAGAATCGCAGTGTTAGCGTCACACATGCGTTATGGCCTCTCACTACTCGCTTCCTCCTTCTAGTCTTACTGAAATAATAATAAAAGAAACAATAAACAAATAAACTATTGCAGGTTACTTACGGTTCGAAGATTTAAGCGAGGCCGGCAGTGCTTACACCTGTCGCTATCGGCGCAGGCAGTGAGTTGTCGCCCAGGTAGCCCAGGCGCCTCTACGTCAGGCGCAGTCCTGGACGGATCGTGTATTCGCCTTTGATGTGGGCGACCACACGGTACCTTTGCTCCTAATCAAAATGACGAGTCCAATCGGTGTTGGTTTCTTCGTTTATTGTGATGTCGGATGCAGAAATACAAAGAACTGTTACGAGGACACAACATTAAATGCACAAAAAGATGGTAAACCAATAAGAAAAGAGGTGTTTAACTATTACAACAATGGTGTGTGACAAAATAAACAAAATAGTTTAACATTCCAGTTGAGGAAAGAAGTCGGTGCCAGGTGTGGACCTGACAACTTTCCCCCCCTGAAATGTGGTCTCTTCCACGAGACCCAAATGGTGGTGGAAAGAACTTGGTTTTACAATACTGGTGGATAAAAATTACTATGATTGAGAAACAAAACTATTGTGTTGCATGGCATCACGACAATCACTGAAATGAAAAACGAAAACTAGTAGAAAAAACTGGTAAAAAGCATAGAAAAGCTAGGGCCACGGGTCAACAAACAATGGCCCGTGGGTGAGGCCCTCTCACGGTGTTCTATGCATGGTGGTGTGAAAAACAAGAAAAAAAAACTGGTAATTGTGAGAATAAAACACAATAATCCTATATCATTTTTCAATAAAAATTTGTAAATTTCTATTATTTTAAAACTATCAAAGATTAATGGTGGTAAACTATTGGAATCGAATGGTTGGTTAGTGTGAAAAACAAAACAAATAACAAAACAAAAGCCACGGTAGGCCAACAACAACCTACCGGGCTACCACAACACACACACAACAACAATGAAACTCGAATGTTTCACTGTATCACACGGGTGTAGGTGTACAATATATACAGATACACACAAAACAACAAAAAATCACACTAGGGTTGGGGTCCATCGGTGGGAACCGTGCTCACCACCGATCAACCATGGTACTAGGATTCGGCGAGACAGCACTGAAGGCGGCAGCACAGAAGTATCAATGTGGTAAGCAGCACGACCCTACTACTGTCCGAACAGATGGAAGCTCGCAACGGCACAAAGCGAAGACACAAGCGATGGAAAAAGGACAAGAACTAACATTATTGTTTTTGTAGATCACCGTCGGATCCGGTCCTCGCCTCTACCATCGTGTCGACGCCCGTGCCATTGTTCGTGTGTGAGCGATCGCGGTCGACGGCCAATCATCAATGTTATGTCCAGTAGTCGGCCTTCGGTCGATGCGATCTTCTAGCAATGTGCGGCGGCCAATGTTATCGTTGGTCGGCGCTCGAGCTTCCGGCGAATAATAAAGTTATTATTCGTTCACACAGCTGGGAATTGTTCGTCGCCGTCTTCGACATTCACTTGCGCCTTGTATATGGCGGCTTGGCGCGTCGACGTGACGTGCCAGTCGGCGGCGGCGGCGGCGGTCCTTGGCTCGGGTCGTACTCGTACTGGTATTGGCGCGGTCGGTAGGTCGCTGCTGGTGTCGTCTGGAAGCCACGCTGGCCCGGCAGTGTTGTGCGCGGCGGCTGGCGTGGTGACGGCGTGGCAGCGGCGCCCAACCGTTCGTGCTGCTTCGGCGTCGTCGTCGTCCGCGGCGGATGCTTGTAGACGCCCGACGTCGACGGATGCTCGGCGATTTGCTGGAGTTGTAACGCCAGCGCTTGGCCGCTTAGGGCTGTTCCTTGGCCGTACGCTAGCGTTGTGGCTGTCAGTGCGGGTGGCACTATACCAGTCTGTTGTTGTGGTATCGGCTTTTTACTGAAGCCAATCAATGGGCATAGTTCTGAGCTGTGGCCTGGCTGGCCACAGACTTTGCACTGTGATTCGATCTCCGCACGTGCAGCTTGATCTTTTGCTGCTGTGTTTTCATGCGAAGCCTGGGATGTACTTTGAATTTCCATGTCTGTAGCGGTCGGCTTTTCAGTCTGACCTGCTTTCTGTGCTTTATCTTTGTCCTCTTTGGACTTATCATCCGTGGTTTTGTCAGCCGATTTGTCGTCTGACTTGTTGTTCTGGATATCACCTTCGGTTGACTGAACACCAGTCGACCGGGTTTCCGTCGCAGTTTTACTTGCGGCGCTGGTAGTTGAACTGCTCGACTGTCTTGTCGGCAATTTTTCCATGGTTTTCGCACCTTCCAGCGACCTTTGTCGCTGCATGATTTGCTTTTCCATTTGTTTGGAAAATGTGGTCGAGAGCTTCGGTCTCTCGGGTTGGTCTGGCGGTCTGCCCGCTTGAATGGTAGTTAGGTCTGCCAGTGCTGGCAAATTCTGTTTCTTCAGGTCCGCCAGCATGTCCGGCGGTGGTTGCTGGTATTCCTCGGTGGTCATGGCTTTTAGGATTTCATATTGTTCTGCGGCGCTCCACCTTTGTTGTGGTCCGCCCATTGGTTCCAGGAAAATCGGTTGCAAGACGGACATCAGTGTCACGCCTGTGCTTTCTTCACGTTGCTTTTCAGCAAGCATCAAGGTTTGGATGGTGAGCATATTCACCATTGGTGTTTGTGATCCGATTTTCCGAATATCTGGCGGGTCGCCATTGAATCCTGGTCTTGTGCGCACACTCATGAAGTGTGCGAGCCATGCTATGGTATTTGGCACGTGTTCTGCCATCTGGTCTTCTGCTTCTTGCAAGAAGCCCTGCGGATTTTCCAGCATGCGACGGCCAACGTCTTGTACAGCCATCACTGATGCTGCGTCGAGCGGCAGAAACTTGTCTGTCGCCGACGGCTTTTTCTGGTTGTAATAGCTCTGCTTGGCTTTTTCTGTGTTTTTCTGTGTATTCACCCACTTTTTAGTGGATGCATTTTCCAGGTAGTACGGGCGCAGCAGTGCGCGGTATTTTGGACGCATGTAGTTCTGCGCCAGCTTGACTTCCGTGCGACTTCGCACACTGACGGAGTCGCTAATCTGGATATTGTCGCCATACGCTTTTGCGTTGTCTTTCATGGCTGGTGGCAAAATAGCCACTTGTTGGTACTGGGAATTGAGATGGTCGTAAAAGATACTGGTAATTGTCTTCTCGTCCTGTGTCAGGTTATGTGGGTTCATATAACCTGGCCACGGGCACGAGGGTTTCACTGTTGATCTGTCTGCCTCTTCGGCAGCTGTGGCTGTTGGTGCAAGGTGTGCACGTTTCAGTGGTGGTTGGCGATCATCGGCGGTCGACGCACTAGTCGTCGGCTGCGTTGTCGCCGTAACTCTAGTATTGCTTTGCTGTTGTTGTTGTGTTCCTTTTGTCACTGATGACATGGAGCACGACTGCTGGAGTTGTTCTTTTGCAACTGCATGTTCAGCTGCAGCCACGAATGGCACACCAGGAATGGTTGTTCCTGGGATTCTCTGGATTTTCTGGTACTGCGGTACCTGGAATGTGGTTGGCACAAACTTCTGTTGAGTTTGTTGCAGCGCTTGTTGCTGCTCTTGCTGTTGTTTTTGTAGCAGTGCTTTTGCACGCAATGGTATATTTTGCACTGCGCCAGGCGCAGCGAATTGTGGTACTGGTTGTTGACCTGACGCTGATGTGCCTGGTGGCTGTGGCGCCAGCAAGCGCAGCGTCATTGGCGCTGGTATTTGTGGGAGGTTTGGGCGTCTGTCGATGACGGCGACTGCATCGTCGTCATCGTCCTCCTGTTCTATATCGATAACCTCTGGAGGTTTTGTTGCTGTTTTTGGTGGCTCTGCATGGAGCTTGTCATGTCGTTCTTTCTGCAACCTCAGTTGCGGCATTCTGGCTGGTGCGACTGGTGAGGCCAGTCGGTAGCAAATCTCGTCAATGATTTGCTGTTTGCCCTGTGCATCATTCTTGGTAATTGCATTCATGAGCTCGGCGCTCAATGGCAGATTCACGTGGTTGTTGACCACTGTCCACCACGCCCGAGCAATTTCTAGCTTTTCTTGGCTGACAAATTCGTCTTTGTCAAGCAGGCATTTGCACAGTACTGGGCTTAGTGACCGGTGGACAGACTCTTTGTCCGGTCGTCTTTCTAGCATTCGAATGTCGAACGGGTTGAAGAAATTGTACACCGTTCGCCTACGGCTTTGTCCCATCTGTGCGTGTTGCACTTGATGGCAAATCTCCACCATTTTTCCCGCCAGCTTCTCAACGCGAAGCGGCGAGGTCTTGTAAAGTTTCTGGAAAATTTTCTCCATGGCTGCTCGAACGAGCAGCGCCAGTACCAGTGTTCGAATGTCTTCATATGTGAAGACGTACTTCTTTACGTCAATTGCCAGAATTTCATCTGTTGAAATGTTGATGCGCTCTGACAAAACCATGAGCGCATCCAAGTCCTGGGACATGCGGATCGGCGGTTCCAGCCGAATTTTTCTCCAGTCCTCTCGCCCCATCTGGTGTTTTATTCAGCGGATACACGTCCTTGTCCGTGCAGCTGAACAGCTGGTTTCCAATGCATGGCGATGCCACGAATCTGTGTTTTTCTCCTGGGTTTGTGTTTGGAACAATTCCAATGCAATTCAGGCGTTCAATTCCACCAATGTGAAATGTTTTCGCCCAAGTTCCTGGAGTTTCGATCTGGTGTTCGACCACCTTGTGTTCCAGGGTGTGTCGAATCATCTGTGGTTGCTGTCGCAATGAGTTTTTGCGAAAATCCTTGTATTGTTCGCCAACTCGAATAAAGTTGGCGTCGAACCATGGTGTTTGTGGGTCGTTTTGCACGCCCAAGTAGCTGGCTGGTGGGTTCGGCTGTAGGTTGAACTCATCCGGCGGTGCCAGTTCACACTGTGGTTTGCACTGGTGTTTTGGTTCGCGCATGAAGCAGAGCTTGTGTCTACGTCCAAGCTCCGAATGTACCAGATTTGCTAGTTGGTATGCCATGTTGCTTGACGCGTTTGTCATGGCAATGCCAACTGTTGATTGGAGCGTGCGAAATTTGAATCGCAGCAGCTGGGCTTCGATGGCTGACAAGTGGCCATAGGACGTATGACCAATGGTTTTCAGGCTCTCATCGAGCTGCAGTGTCAGCGTGCGGCGCAGTTTGCACTCACGCTGCAACACATACTGGTGCATCATGAGCTGTCGATCGCAAACATCGACAGGGTGGTACGTTGCTGGTGGTGGTGGTTGTCCTGGTTGTGGTGGCGGAGGTTCACTCCTTTCTGGATGTGGAATATATGGTGCTGTATTTGTCAGCACCACGTCTGGGTTTTGCTTCAGAAAGCGTACGACCTTGTCGTATTCACCATAGATTTGTGCGAACGACAGTCGCAGTACTGGGTTTGAACGAATGGTACCCAATGTTGGGTCCTGCACTGTGATTGGCTGCAGACTGCAAAGGTCTACTGGTCCTTCGTCAACTCGGTTGACATATGCCAGACCGACGTCGACAGCCGCGCGGTACGTGTCGTACCGCGGGTGGACATGCTGTGGATGCACCATTTGTGTGCCGCTTGTTGCGAACTGATTCGAACAAGCGATGGACATGAACAAGGCGTCATAGATGAGCACCACCCAGTTGAACTGGAATGCGTAGTGCCATCCTGGCCTTGTATCCCATGATATGGCAACCTTTCGGTTGGTGATAGAATTGATCAGCCATGAGCCTTCCTGGTATATCTCATTACGGTCTCGACCGTACCGGTTGTAGTGCACGACATCGTGCATCTTGCAGGTGAACATCGCCAACACCGTACCCGGTGTCGGCGGCACATAGGCGTCTCTCCAGTGTTTGTGGCGATACGCTCGCACGCCTTTCATGTTTGAGTAGCCGATTGCGGAAAGCAACGGCCGACTGTCCAGGTGATTGGGCAGATTGTAATCTGCTGGTTTGAGCAGCGGGTCCTCTTTGAGGTCCGCTGAATAGGCATAGGTGAGTCCCTTGAGGAACTCACTCGGATCATCCCAATGATGGAATGTCGAACTCTGGTTTGTGAGGAAGTTCATCAGAACTGTCCGTTTTTCCATGTTTTCTGGCAGCATGGCTGCGTCCATCATCAGCGCCAGGTCGAATGCAAAGCAATACGCACCTGCGCAGATGAACAACTGTACTGGATATTTGATTCCCTGGACGTAGTTCATACCCGCAGCCACGGAGGCGGGGTAAAACCTGGGAACTTCGTTGTGGTTCAATGGTTCCATGTGGCCTTCGACAGGCTCGAAATAGGTGTAGTGCAGTGCCATGTGTCCGTTCATGACACTGGACTGCTGGTGAATGAAATCCACCAATTCCTGGAGTTGTGTGGCGGTGTTATCTACCACCCATACTACTTCTGTTGCTTGGCCGATTGGACGGCCAATGAGGCGAACGTGTCGACGCAGCGCCTCACGCCTGGTATAGCATGAGTTGCGGTCATGCCACAACTCGTCCCATATCGTCATTGCCAAAAGGTGTTTTGGCAGTGCGTTCCTGTTCTTGGTATTGTAGGGTGCTCCCCTTTTGATGACCTCGTTGAGGTACATATGGATATTCACTGTGGTAGCTGGTGCCACTTGTTCTGGTACTTGGTCGACATGGGTATTTTCCACCAAGTCGTCCGACAGATCGAACGGCAAGGCGGTCATACCCGCTTGTTCAGGCGAGGCCTGCAATTCCTGTTTTCCGGCCCTCATGGGGCCTAGTTTCTGGTTTCTGTAGACGTTGTAAATCCATTGTACCATTTGATCTTGCTGATCCGCATATGGGATCAGGTTTGACTGGTGCGGAGCGTGCGACACATGTCCTTGTCGCAGGGCCTGAACATCGACACCTGACTGCGGACAGTAGTCTGTCAACGCACCGAGTGTCATCGGCCATACTGGATCATCATAGCCAGGCGCCGGGTGTGTCACCGACGGCGGCTCGGCTGCTGCTATTGCTTTATGGCTTGGAGCTGTCAAGCCGTACAATACCGTGAATGTATCCACCCCATAAGGCTGGTAGTGGGATACGAGCAGGTGTGCTGCTGTTGCTGGGTAATCACGAGCGTAATCCGCTTCTGTCCATCCTGATGTCACGCGCGAAAGCGCGAACAAGCTTTCTCTGGGAATTTGCAGATCCAGGCGCATAGGCGTCCATGGTCCTGTCCATTGGCGTGGCCAATAGAGCCTCTGTTCGATCTCCTCGTCTGTGAGATCTTTCACCACGGTCTGGTTGCCCCAGAACCGCAGCACAATATTATTATCCAGCAAGTGGATATGTCTACTAGGTTTGATTGACACCAATGATGTCAATTTTGCCTTGTCCGGCAAATGCTGGTAGTTGTTGAACTTTCCTAGTGTTAGCCACGCTGTTGACGTGTTCGGATATTCTGGGCGTCGTTGATAGAGTTCGGTGGCAACCATTTTCCACCGTTCTTCGGCGTCCTCGAGTTGGACTGCCATATTTTCTGGATAATCTTGTTTGAGTTCGGTCGATCCTTGGTCGCCGAATCCAAACTCTGTGTAGATTTCCTGGATGCTTACAACCTTGTTTTCTGGTATATCAATCACACGAGGAGCCACTGGTGGCTCCACCTGTTCTTCTTCATAATAGAGTTCGTCGTCATCATGGTGATCTACACTCTGATGACTGCTGGTAGATTGGGCGTCTTGCGCCATACTGGTGTTTGTGCCTGTCATGGAGGATTCCTCCACGCGGACGTCAGAGTCGTCCTCATTTTCTCCCCTCCCTCCTTCCCCTCTCCCCCCCCCCCCCCCTTTTCGCTGCCCCCCCCTCCCCCCCCCCCCCCCCCTCTCCTTTTTTTTTCCCCCCCCTTTTCTTTCCTTTTTCTTTTTTCCCCCCCTCCCTGGTCGTAATTTTCTGGCTAATTGTTCTGGCTAGCTAATAAAAGCTTATTAGAACAATGAAGCAAGTTTTATTGCTTCGAAAATTTACCAGTAATTAATTAAGACTTGACTAAACGGTCAAATCTTCCATTTCTATTGGTTTGTTTCGAAAGAAACAAAAACATGGTAGTTTTTCTGATCGTTGTAGTTGAATTTCTTCAACTGCTTCGTTTCAGAAAGGTTTTCTATGGTTTTAAACACAGTTTCTGTGTGTACAGAACACATTTTCCATGATTTCTCTGTCGAGTTTCACACTTAGAACTTCAAACAGAGTTTTTGCTGGTATTTTTAATTCTGGATTTGTGTAAGAGCTGTAGTCAACTGACTACGCTCCCATTTACCATTATTCTGGACGTTCTCTTGGTGCGCGCCGTGGCATACGCCGTGGCGCTGCATCTGCTGGATTTTCTAGTACTCTGGCGGGTAATTTCGCCAGTACATCCTCCGGTATTCGGATGGTCCGTTGTTCGGAGCACCAATTCGGTTTGAATCGGTACTCTTTCTTACCATCCCAGAAGTATCTGTCAGGATACTGATCATAGCAATAGGACAATTCTTGCACATTGCACAGAATTGGTTTATCTTCTGGTTTATTAACAGGTAGCAGGTATGCTGCACCTGATCTAGTCATGAATATGAGCCTAAATGGCCCTAGAAATTGTCTTCGCAATTTCCTAGTTTTGGCATCTCGCAGCGCGTATCTTCTAAATACGCGATTACCCTGGCGTACTAAGGGATCGCCTCCCTTTCTTTTGTCATAGGATTGTTTGCTCTGTTTGTTAGCTTTCCGGATATTCCTGGCAGCTAACTCAGCAGCCTCCTTATGTTTCAAATCTAGCGCTTGTCTTGTCGGAATGTCTTCATTCAGATCATCCGGCATTCTAGCAAATATGCTATTACTGGGAAATGGCGGATCTCTGCCAAAGACTAAGACCCATGGTGTGCAACCCGTCGAACTATGAACGGACGTCCGGTAATTATAGAGCACCTTTGGAAGGTGCGTGGACCAATCCGACGGATTGTCACACTCTTTTGCTAGAGATGCGAGTATCCATTGGTGATTTCTCTCCGTTGGATTACTCTGTGGATGGTATGGTGCCGTGAATTTCTGGAAAATCCCCTGCGATTTGCAGAAGTTTTTCAATTCCTGGGAAACAAACTGAGTTCCGTTGTCGGAAATCAGTTCTATGGGTTTGCCAAAACGGCAGATAAAATCTGTCAGGCAATTTATGCATGTGGCTGCTGTCTGGTCTTTAACCAAATAGACCTCTGGCCATTTGGTAAACAGGCACGTGATCACTAGGACGTAATCATTGTCGTGCTTGTCTTTACCGATTTTCAGAAGATCCATTGCGATCTTTTGGAAAGGTCTAGGAATTACGTCTATGCTTGTCATAGGGTTCCGCAACTGGCGTGTTTGCCCCTGCCGTGTCGCGCATAAGCGGCAAGCACGGTAGTGGTT
>JASANC010001622.1:0-25279 GCA_030248135.1 Theristus sp. LFF4_11 | reverse complement strand
CCACGGCCGATTCGCCCGAAATCGTCACGATTCAGCATCTAGAGTTGCTCACGTAAGAAAACTAACCCAAAATTCGTGATCAGCGCATTGAATTACCCAGGAAAACACCCTTTTCTTGTTTTTCGTTCCTGGACCGATTTCGCCAACTTCCACGGCCGATTCGACCGAAATCGTCACGATTCAGCATCTAGAGTTGCTCACGTAAGAAAACTAACCCAAAATCCATGATCAGTGCTTTGAATTCCTACGGACTAAACATTTCTCCTATTTTTCGTAGCTCAGAAAAATTCGTAAGAGTGAAAAAATGATACCCAGTCAAAATGCTACGAATTTTCAAAAAATGCACAATTTTGACCCAAAAAATGCCCGGGCAAAAAATAAACTAAATTTTCAGAATCTACGGATGAATTTACCCGAGGAAACATTTTTGTTCAACTGTGAAAGTGTCCCAGCTAAAAATTGAAAGGGCGAACACTTAAAACCCGGTGAAAACCCTGCGAATTTTTAAAAATGCCCAAATTTTTACCCCAAAAAGGGTTCGGGGCAAAAAATTAACCTATTTTTCCAAATCTACGGATGAAATTACCCTAGGAAACATTTTTGTTCAACTGTGAAAGTGTCCCAGCTAAAAATTGAAAGAGCGAACACTTGAAACCCGGTGAAAACGCTGCGAACTTTTAAAAATGCCCAAATTTTTACCCAAAAACGTGGTCGGGGCAAAAAATTAACCCAAAGAGCAAAATCTACGGATGAAATTACCCCAGGAAACATTTTTGTTCGACTGTGAAAGTGTCGCAGGTAAAAATTGAAAGGGCGAACACATGTTGATTACATACCTGAAAAAAAAGAGATAGAAAAATAAGTAACATCAATTTCAGAATAGGTTTTTCGTGTCTACAGCGTATGAAAAGTAGTCGGATAAAAATTTTTTCGCGGCTCCAAACACAACTTTGGGTGTTTGTTTCGTGTGCACAGAAACAGGTTTGTGGCTTATTAATAGGTTCGCGCAGGACGCTGATGAAATTTGAAAAACGCGCGCGAGAGGATAACGGCTCATATAATGCGTGATGCGCTGTCCGCTCGCTGGCGCTCGCTCGCGCATCCGCATGATTATATTGCTGTTTTTATAGCGTTTTAGCTATCTATCTAACAAATTTCAAAATTTTGACCGCCCCCCCAAAGTCAGATTGCCCCCCCCGCGCCCCCCCCCCAAAATTTTCCAGCTATCTATCTATCTGGAAAATTTGCTCCAGCTATCTATATCGCCCCCCCCCAACCAGTACCGTGGGCCCAAAAAAATTTTCGAAGGGGGGTATGGTGCCGTGAGGGCAGTACCCAGTACGGGGGGGGGGTGGGAGGGGTACACCCCCAGAGCACCAGAGACCGTCGGGTGGGGGGTGGGGGGGGGGGCACCGTACCACCCCCCCCCCCTAAAACCGGGCACCCCCCCCATCGGACCCCCCTCGAAAATTTGGCCGACACCCCCCCACACCCCCATGAAATTTTGTCTGGCGGAGACCCCCCAAAATTTTCACCAAAAATGCTTGACATTGATTAAGCCACATATGCTCGGGCCAATTTGCTAGTAGCCAAGGCAAAGGCTGATTCACATTTGAGAGCTTTGATTTTTCTTCGTTGTTTATGCACATTGCATGCATGCACTTTCTGTGCGTCTGATTCTGCGAGCTCGCTCTTTCCAAAAAGTATACTTACTTGTAGTTGGTTATTAATGCAATCCATATGTGAAAAAGGAAGTACGGATTATAAAATTCAACAACAAGTCAGAAATACATTATCTAAAAATGCGGGAGACGCACATAAAAGGAGGAATATGGCCTTGTGTAAGCAGTGAGAAACTTTTTTGCTTCGTAACTATTTTCAAATCTCTGATGTGGCACACGGATACAAGTACATAAGAGTCATATTTTTGCGCCGCGTTTGTTTTGCTGAAAAACCTAAAAAATCTTCAAAAAACGTTTTTCATATTGTCCTCTTCAGTTAGTGCGAAATCACAGCATGTGTGAAATTCTGCAAACTCTGTGCAGAAACAAAAAGAGACTGCAAAGCGTTGCTGCAGATTCGCTCTATTGTTGATGACGTACGCACAGTACGTACACACCAGTGACAAAAATGTGTTGTCTTCCGTTGATTTTCACCCTCCTTCCCAGTTCCAAAAACCCGAAGGTACCAAAGTCCTGTGGATTGTTGTAGGAGGAGTGTGGATGTTGGCTGAACCGTCCGTCCCATGAACCATCGCCTTCGCCACAAGAAGGGGACTTTGCCTTCACCACAAGAAGGGGACACATTGCCTTTGCCAATACTTCTGCGCAACGCTTTGTTCTTGGCAAAGCAGTGTCAGTGATCGATGATGTAATCTCTGTTTTGGTAGTATTACGTCACTATTTGCTCGAAATGCAGCGAATGTAAGTTTCTTTTGTCGAAAAAAAGAAGAGGGCGTCCATGTGCAACCGAAATACCGTATTACCTCTAATAAACCCCCATGGGGGTTTATTTCTTCAGCGACTTCTGGGGGTGGGGGTTTATTTGGAAGGGGGTTATTTTTTTTGGGGGGGGGGGGGTTTATTTACAAACAAATTCTAGGGGTGGGGGTTTGTTGAAAAATGACAAAAATACCTTGTATGGCAGGCAAGAAACTTTTCACAGAGATTTCCTTTTGTAACAGCCTTTTGTAATGAAATTACCACTAACTCATCCCTTTGAGGCCTTTGGTAGCACAATTTCACCAATGTCACTGCATTCAGCCACTGAATTCGCTAGGTATGTGTTTTAAACAGGTTTCTAATAAACCCCCATGGGGGTTTATTTTGTGGGGGGATTATTTGGAAACTTGTCGAGGGGGTGGGGGTTTATTTTTGGGGGGGTTTAATTTTGGGGGGGGGGTTAATAGAGGTAATACGGTAATGAATAAACGGCGCAAAAATATGGCTCTTATGTACTTGTATCCGTGTGCCACATCAGAGATTTGAAAATAGTTACGAAGCAAAAAAGTTTCTCACTGCTTACACAAGGCCATATTCCTCCTTTTATGTGCGTCTCCCGCATTTTTAGATAATATTCTGACTTTTACATAAGTCCCAAAAATCGGACATAGTTCAGAATGCGTTGTACATATTCTTCCGAACTTCCCATTCGGCATCAGCCCACCGAATTTTTATCCATTTTTCGTTTTGGAGAGATGTCGCCAGCTTCCGTAGCCGTAGTAGCCGATTTACCCAAAATCGTCAGGATTCAGTATCTAAAATTGCTCACATAAGAATCACAGGGAACTCAAACTTCATGATGTAATAGATTTAGAAGATTTGCTGTTAATGCATTCCCTTGAAAACGCATCCACCAGTGCAATCCGACAGTGTCTATTTGTGTTAACGGTATGTTAACAAGTCAATCTGACACTTCTTCCAATATATTAACAAGATGCCAAAAACAAGTGAAAGACGCTCGTTTTGCATCTATTGCATTAACAGCGTAGACATCTGGCATTGAGCCATTTATTTTGCGTGTATCAAAAATAAAGACACAATGGATGATGAAATAGATACGTTCTCAAACGTGAAGATGTCTATGTTAAAACAACAGATTTTACGTTTTGCTAAATAACGCATCTTCACGAAGAAGGATGTATTTTAACCGCATTTTACAGTATATCAGTTGTGTCATGACAGCATGCAATTCATCACGACGGTCAGACACGTGTTAACACAAAAAAATAATCGCTGATGGGCTGCAAATTTACGTACTTTTTGGCAAATCAACTACATCTATTGTATCAAACAACAATTAATGTTTTTAAATGAAGTATCATAAACGGTTAAAAGATGTTAATAAACGGAATATGATTCAATTGATGCTGTTGATTTGGAAGATGCGATTTCACAAAAAAGACGACGCAAAACTACCGTAGCCTGATAATGATAGATCTAATAGATGCACAAAATGCGCATCAACGTATTTGTCAAGCGCATTTAAATCATCGTAAATAATTTTTATAATTGTGCATCTTTGACTGTTAATGCAACGTTAATAGAAAGCTATTGCATTTATCGCATCAGCTGAATTAACACAAATAGACACTGTCGGATTGCACTGGTGGATGCATTTTCAAGGGAATGCATTAACAGCAAATCTTCTAAATCTATTACATCATGAAGTTTGAGTTCCCTGTGAATATGAATCTAACCCAGAATCCGTGATCAGCGCATTGAATTACGCTGGACTACTCAGGTCTCCTGTTTTTTTTTGTTTTAGACCGACTTCACCAATTTCCGCGGTCGATTCGCCCGAAATCGTCACAGTCATTATCCTAGCATACACACACACAGAAACTAACCAGAAATTCGTGATCAGCGCATTGAATTACTCTGGACTACAAAATTTTCTTATTTTTTGTTTTTTGCCCCGATTTCGCCAGTCTCCACGGCCGATGCGCCTAAAATCGTAACGATTCAATATCTAGAGTTGCTTACATTAGAAAACTAACCTAAAATTCGTGATCAGCGCATTGAATTACCCTGAACAACACCATTTTCTTATTTTTTGTTTCTGGGTCGATTTCGCCATTTTCCACGGTCGATTCGCCCGAAGTCATCACGATTCGGTATCTAGAGTTGCTCACATAAGAAAACTAACCGAAAATTCGTGATCAGCGCACCGAAGAACCTCGGAATACATTATTTTCTCATTTCTTATTTTTGGACCGATTTCGCCAATTTTCACGGCCGATTCGCCCGAAGTCGTAACGACTTTGGTTATTTAGCTGGTATTTGTTTAACTTAGGCTTGTTTAAACTAACTATATGTTTGAATTTGAGCTCTTTAGCTGTTCTTAGTTTTAAAACGGTTTTGCAAACTTGTTTCCTGATGTGAAACTGTCACTGTTATGGTAAAAAACATGGATACTGATGCGATCAACTGGAAAAAATACCCATTTTTTGGCATTTTCTTCACATTTTTCAACAAATGAAAATCGAATTCAAACTCTGCGTAGTTTTTTACCTCAGGAAACGTTGTTGGTTTGTCAAATGACGTTTTCTTGCACACGCTGAAATTGCAAACGTACGTTAAAATGCGCATTTTCTGTCATTTTGTGCGAAAAGGCTAAATTTTGAGCCTTGGGGAGCATCGTAGAAAAAAATAAATGCAAAATTTGAAAAATGTAGCAAATTTTAACTTTGAAAATGTTTTTATCATAACAGTCAGAATTTTCAAAGTATTACTGAAACTGCGAACACATTTTATGACATAGCCGAAAAAAAGGGGGTCCACAAGAATAACGTTTTTCTCGTTCAGAATCCATCTTATGCGCACACAGCGTGTGTAAAACATTACCACGAAAAAATTTCTAGTTCACACAGCATACCTGTGGACTATCTACCTGTGTGCAGCGGAAAAAATTCTCAACTCCTTTTATGTTCACAATGCGAGGCAAACTAATTTTCGAATTTACGCGCGAGCGACTGACGGGCCATATTATGTCTCATCCGCTGTCCGCTGCGCTCCGCTTCGCTCGCGAATGATCATGATACCACATACACACCCGCTTGAGTTAGCTCTTGAGTTAGCTTTTAAAGTTAGCTTTTGAGCTACAAAAACTACATATGAACGAACACTGTTAGAATTCTCGTAAACATTCAATTTTATGAACGCCGCAAAACAAGATTATGCATCACAGGTTATTTCATTGTATTTTTGAACAACTGCATTGTTTTGCGACGGCTTTAAATCTATAAATTGTTACGCTTTTCTTGTAATATTGTGTTGCACAAATGTACACAGGCATGAATCTGATGTTTTGAGTCCACAAAATCACCGGATCTACTGCTTGCTTTGAACTTTGCTACCTAGAACGAGCAGACTGAAGGACGCACGAGTCGTTTATTTTGTTTCGAATCAATTTTTACAAGCTTCTGCAAGTAAAAAGGAAAGTATCCCAAATTTAGAAAACTGCTTTAAACATCAAAGAAAAGTGGTTCACAAAGATCCTAAAGCACTCAAACAAGCATTTTGCATGTATAATAGCATAGAACAAACAGCCTCCTGGACGTACACGCGAGAAATCGAAGGTTCCAATTGTCTGCTACGCTGCGGATGATAGCGTAGCTGAAATTTACTGCGTTTCTCTCCTGGCTGTAAATTTCATCTTAGTTGCATCAGTTCTGATTACCAGCTGATTTCCTTATTGACGTTTTTTTATCACCCTGTACTCGTAGCGCATGTAAAGTTCTACCAATAAATCAATTTCTTCACCGTGCACGTGGTTTTTATGCGCATTATTCTGTACGTTGTCTCAATCAATTTATAATCGTCATCCGGTTTTCCTTGCGAACGAAAGTTTTTTCCTTTGCTTTCCTAAAGTTGTTCCTTACGAGTGTAAGGTGAGCAGAAACTACGCTCTTCTTTTTTCGAACTTAAAAGGTATTTTTATACGAACCGAGTTATTAAAGAATGTGATTTTTTCCTTTAAAAAATGACAAGTCTGGCAGCCGCGCTCATTGTTTGTCAACTATATTGTCAATTTTGTGGTTCTGTGTCGTTTTTTGAAAACCGAGAAGTTGAGTCGAGGATAACAGTGTCTTGTATGCGACGACTCATTGAACTACCTTTTATTTTTCGGTTTCACAGAGGAGACAAAACTTTGTTTTATGTGGTGTGAAACTTTTCCTACAAATCTGCGTGTACAATAAAATGTATGTAGGTGTTTCAGACTTTAATTTGATTATGCCGATCACAGTTTCATAGAAAAAAGTTGAAAAGAAAATGGGAATTACCATATGGTCTACTGAAAAACTTAACAGGGTTCTTCAATCTGATCTCAATCTTATCAGTGTCATTGCTCATGCACGTGTAGCTACGTACGCAATCGTATTATTAATTAGAAAATGTCACCGACCACATCAAGCAACGCCACAAACTGTATGTCATCTGAAATGAATTGAGTTTACGAAATACGCACACTGCATTGTGGCAATAACATCAGCATCAGACACGTGCCTCCTGTTGTTGTGCACTATCCAGTTCAGCGTCATCAAAATTTCATATACAGTACTCTCCAGCTTACGTTCGGGAAACTGCCCACATGAAATTTTCTCACACAAAAAAGTTCGTATCATGGAACAATCCCCATGCGATTTCTTGTTTTTCAATGTGTAGATTGGTTCATTTGATTATTGAATTATTTTTTTGTTTGAAATCTACTGTTTAGCTTTTCAATTTGGTTTACAAACGCAACAGACAGGCGTCGCTAAAAGAACCCTTATCAGTTCAATGTAGAAATTACTAAAAAATTGTTTTCCCGCTTTTCAATCAGCCTTAAAGGTTTTTCACGTTTTTTAACCGTTTTTGTACGTCCATTGAACAACACACGCATACATCATGGAAAACAGAACATATGCTCAAATTGTCCAATTGCAAATCCAGAGAAGATTTGATGAAAAAACTGCGCATGTACAGAATTCACAACAAAATCTATCTAATTGTGCTGCCCTTACTCTGTATCACCGTTTTAAGTCGTTCGTATTTTTGCTGTTTTAGTACCGTATTACCTCTATTAAACCCCCCCCCCCCAAAATTAAACCCCCCCCCCCCAAAAATAAACCCCCACCCCCTCGACAAGTTTCCAAATAATCCCCCCCCAAAATAATCCCCCATGGGGGATTATTGAAACCTGTTTGAAACACATACCCAGCGAATTCAGTGGCTGGTTGCAGTGAAAATGATGAAATTGTGCTACCAAAGGCCCCAAATGGATGAGTTAATGGTAATTTCATTACAAAAGGCTGTTGTAAAAGGAAATTTCTATGTAGAGTAGAAGTTTCTGCGACTTCCTTCCTGCCATGGAAGGTATTTTTGCCATTTTGCCCACTCCTAAAAATGGTTTCCAAATAAACCCCCCCCCATACAGCCCCCCCCCCCAAAAAATAAACCCCCACCCCCAGAAGTCGCTGAAGAAATAAACCCCCATGGGGGTTTATTAGAGGTAATACGGTATGTACTGTACTACTGTGAAAACAACTCAAACGAAAGAAAAAAACAAAAATATGAATAAAAAATAAAAAAATGCGCTCATCTGCGTCATCTTCGTCCTGTGTTCATTATCAACCAACGAAATCAGCAACCGTCGAAACTGCTAATTGTGATCCATGTACAGCCGCTAGTAAAAATGCAGGCAAGTAAAGTGAACCTTTTTTTCGTGTATTTTTTTAATACATCATGCCACAGACGCAGACATACCAACGTTTTTTAGTCAAAAAATAATAATTTTAATCGTGCTAAATTTTTTATTTTGGTCTTGGGTCTCGGTCTTAGGACGTCGTTGAAGAACATCAATCCAAACTAATTTCAGGTAATGTGTTAACAGTGGATCAATCGAATACGTTGAAAACATGTCGCAGTAGCCCAAATCGTTTGACCAATGGCGGATCGAACATAAGCAACAGCTATTCGTTTCAGGACATTGCTTGGCAGGTAATATTTTTTATTTTGATCCCGCATCTCAATGCGCGCATAGATGGGTAAGCTGTCTCATGCACGACGCGGGAATTCAAAATTAGCAAAAGGATCCGAGAGTCCCCTAAATAAGGCCGGATCACTTAGACTATTCTTAATTACCACATAAAGATTGAAACTAGTTTCCTATCACGTCCACAACCGCATTGAGTCGCAGATCTTAAAGAAAAGATGATATAAACAATTTCATGTAATACCTGCATTTTTAACATATATTTTTTTCCGAAATGTTGACTAACGTTCTTGCAGTAGTAAGTCGTAGTTGACATTTTCCTTTGTTGTGCTTTTTTCTGTTCAGGTGCACCAGTATTTGCTGGAAGAGTCCACATCAGCAGAGCAAGCGAGCAACATCGTCGTCCACCACGGCTGTCAACAACCAAAACATCTCAAACTACGCCAGCCGAAGTTGTTCGTTGTCTCTGATTCACCGTGCGATGGTGAAAGGTGAGCATCAAACGTAGGACAACAGGGTCGGATTTCAAAACAACACCGTATACATTACACTTCACTCAGAATTTTTTACCAATAACTGTGTTTTTGCTTTCATGCATTTCAACAAAATTTAACCATAATTGCTGATTCTAGTTTTCCCCACACCAACTGCAGTTTGAACAAAGTTCAAAATTTATAAAAATCTCAATTTTCTTCAAGATTCTCGGTAACCATCGTCGTTATGAACCAGCTCCTTACTCAGCACAGGGTGTCCAAAAAACATAACAAAAGTTAGTGGCTCGTGCGGCCGACTGATTTCACGTGAAGCAATGAAATTTGAAACACTTCTAGAACTGAATTTTTAATTTTTTTGTGTTCAATTTTTATTTCGAAATTCTACTTTTCAATGATATTTCAGCAGAAATTCGTAAAAACTCAAAAATCACCAAAAATCAGCATTTTGACTCAGGATAAACATCATTGTCGTCCTTGAGATTCTAATCAGGCAGTGGCACAAGTTCATCTTCAGCTTCAGCTTCACTGATGTCATGATGTTCATCCTCTAGGCCCTTCAGATTAACTTTTCTTAGCAGCTTTTAAAATTTGTTTTCATTTCTCAATGAATTCCGATATTCGATGTTTGAAACTGATGATCACTTTCTGGTGCAGCGCCTGATTATCATTGATTTCTTGCACACTGCAGCGAATTTTGCTCTTCAAATCGTCGTTCAATATTTTCCTAACGTTGAGCAGTACTCATTTTCCTTTTGGTGCCTCCAAATCCAAAAGTCAAGAGGAAATTGAAACAAGTGCGCGAGTGGCTGTCGAGTGTCGACGTCGTTCGGTGACCGTTGGATCAGCCACAAGGGCGGAATTGAAGGGCTCGAGCTCGAGGAGTCCGGACCTGCAGCTGCAGCCTCTTGACTTCTGAGCTTGGGGGCACCTGTCAGAAATTCTGTACCGCACGGCGCCCACCATTGCAGCGGTGTGCAAGAAATCAACGATTATCGGGCGCTGCACCAGAAAGTGATGATCAGTTTCAAACATCGAATGTCGGCGTTCATTGAGAACAATGGAAAACACATCGAGCAGCTGAGAAAAATGAAACTGAAGGGCCGAGAGGATGAACATCAAGACATCAGTAAAGCTGACGATGAATTTGTGCCACTGCCAGATGATAATCTCGATGACGACAATTATCAGATATCCTGAGTCAAAATGCTAAATTTAAGTGATTTTTTAGTTTTTACGGATTTATGCTGAAATATCATTGAAAAAATGGGATTTAGGGATAAAAATTAAACTCAAAAAATGTGTAGCTTAGTTCTATAAGTGTTTCAAATTTCATGGCTTCACGTGCCACTAGTCGGCCGCACGAGCCATTTACTTTTGTTATGTTTTTTTGGGACTCCATGTACTTCAACTTCAGCATCTACTTTTTGGGTTGCTCAATATTGTCCACTTTTCGGACTTCTTCTTATAAAAGCAGCCAAAATATTGCCAACTTTTCGGATTGGTCTAATGAACACAGCCAACGTAGTGTCAACTTTTGCAGAGTCCACGAGCCGAGCGAGTATTTGTGTGACGACAGTGGCAGCCGTCAGAATGCGATCGACTATTTGCGACTGTCGCCGCTGGCCGCCTCGTCCAGTTGCGCAACGTCGCCGGCCTCCTCGGGCAACCTGTGTGGCATCCCGTCGACCGCAACCACCGTCGATCAACCCCGTCTCACTGGCTCGCTGTTCAATTTGACCGTTGAGGGAAACGAAGCGATTCGCCGCGGTAAGAACCGGCTGCTCTGTTGGTACAGTATGTTTGTTTAAACGTGTCACCTTTCTTGCAAAATATCAATGGAGTTGAAAGAAAACATATTTCGCCACTAATGGAGCATTTGATTTCAACCAATCCCGATGCATTTGTTCATCTTACTATCATTCAAAGTTTCGCGTTGCGCTGCATTCTGTGAAACAAATGACATAAAAAACATGCTCACATTGAAAAATGCGACACAAATTGTTGGCGACCACACGGTACCTTCACTCCGATTACAATTCGACGAGCCCAATTTATTTGGTGCTTTCGTTTTATTGTGAAGTCGGATGCGAGAAATACAAAGAAACTATTGCAAGAACACAAGTTAAATGCACAAAAAGGTGGAAAACCAATATTAAAAGAGGTGTTTAAAACGTCTTGCACATAAGAGCGGTATGACTAGCGCTCGATGGCCAAAAAATGGAATTTTGACATTTTGGGCTAAAACGGTCCTACTAAGTGTCCTGAGTAAGCGCACAAAATTTTTTGGCCAAACACCTACCGTAACCCGAGTTATGGCCATTTTATGTGTTGGCCGACGGGCGCCGGTGACTCCGGCGACCGATCGTCGAATTGCATTATTTGGGCTTATAGAGCAATTTTACGCAAATCCGAGGTGACCACGTGAAAGAGGAGAACAAACTGAATCAGATCCACTACTTTTTGATTAAATTTAGCAAATTTTTAGTTGTGCCCTGAAATTCTGGCTTGTACGACAGAGATTTTAAAAAAGCGCCCGGCTCTAACGGTTTCAGAAAATTTCGCAATAACAGAAAGATAGCCCAGATTTTGGGCTTTACGATGGTGCCAAAATCGTGCCCCGTTATTACTTTTTGGCTATTTTAAAATAGTTTTCCGCCGGCCTGGTGGCCAAAAATGTCGAAAAAACGGCTTTTTTGCCATATTTTCCTAACTCTTGTCTGCCAGGGTCATCGCATTCTGCTCTAAACTTGCTGACGTGACCTTCTGCTGTACTCTGAGTAAGTTTGATTTTCTAAATGACCCAATGGAAACTCCATCCAAGCAAAAATATGGCTGTTTTTCGACCGATTTTAGCCGAAAATCACGTGACTACCGGTTGTTACCACTGATACTGAGAACTATGTAGATTCTTATGTTGGTAGAAAGTTAAACTACCTTTTTGGCTACAATGCGGTACTCAGGTAGTGACCAGTCATAGATTGCTGAGTTTGTAAAGACTTTATTTGCTTCACCAAATGTGGCAAATATAGCAAAAAATAGTGTTTTTCGAATATTTTGATGTGTCCGTCCGTGTACAGGGTATTTCCTGGTATAACGACAAATTGCGAAGCAACGTTGACAAAAATCCAAGCACGGCTATTAAAGCAACTTTTTGTGCTGAATCCAAAAAAAAAATGGATACGGTGTCGAAATTTTGTTATATTCACGATGTTTAGTTTTTTTGCCCTTTTGGGTTGTTTCTGGTCTGTGTGGTGTTATACTAAAACTGATCAGGTCAAATTTAGTATCACGGCTCCCCTTGATTAAGCGAATAATGGAATTTAAATACCGTAACCATATCGTAACTACCGTAGCCCGTAGATCACGATTTTTACCATGTTTAACCATTTTTAGGCTTGAAAATGGCAAGCCTGTAGTGTTTTAGTTTTTCGAACTGGTATCATTCGAATCAAATTTGGTAACAACCAGTTACACTTGGTCAGGTGAACACCTTTCATTCAAATACCATAACTATAGCTTGACTACCGTAACCCTTAAAGCACGGTATGTTACCTATTTTCACTATTTTCAGGCCTGAAATTGGCTTTTTTGGTCCATGCGGTGTTATACTAGAACGAATCTAGCCACAGTTGCTATCAATCGACTCCCCGTGATCAGCTGAACAAGCTGATCATTTAGTACCGTAGTTTTTATTAATTTTAACACGGTATTAAGTAATAACTACGGTATCTGAATTAAAGTTATTCTGGCTGATCAGGGGGAGTCGATTGATGCTGAATTTGACTAAAACTTTCTTTCAAGAACACTACAGGAATAAAAAAATACCACTTTCAAGCTTAAAAATGGTTAAAATGGTAAAAAAGCGTGCTTTTCGGGTTACGGCAGTTACGATATGATTACGGTATTAAATTAAAACTGATTATCTGATTAAAGAGAATTGATTGATACTAAATTTAGTCTTATTTGTTCAAGTATAACACCATACGGACCAGAAACAACCCAAAAGACCAAAAATCCTGAATGTTTGGTTACTGTAGCAAAATTTAACAACGGTACCATTTTTTTCGGATTCACCGCAAAAAGTTGCTCTAATACACGTTCTTGGATTTTGTCACCGTTTCTCCGCAATTTGTCGTCACACTAGGAAATACCCTGTACATGAGTACACATAAAAGCATCCGAAAAACACTATTTTTGGCTATATTTGCCACATTTGATGAAGCAAAAAAAAGCTTTTACAAACTCAGTAATTTATGACTGGTCACAATCTGAGTACCACATTGTATCTAAAGAGTTAGCTTAACTTTCTACCAACATGACAATCTCCATAGTTCTCAGTATCAGTGGTAACAGCCGGTAGTCACGTGATTTTCGGCCAAAATCGATTGAAAAACAGCCATATTTTTGCTTGGATGGAGTTTCCATTGGGTCATTTAAAAAATCAAACTTACTCAGAGTACAGCAGAAGGTCACGTCAGCAAGTTTAGAGCAGAATGCGATGACCCTGGCAGACAAGAGTTAGGAAAATATGGCAAAAAAGCCGTTTTTTCGAGATTTTTGGCCACCAGGCCGGCGGAAAACTATTTTAAAATAGCCAAAAAGTAATAACGGGGCACGATTTTAGCATCATCGTAAAGCCCAGAATCTGGGCCATTTTCCTGTTATTGCGAAATTTTCTGAAACCGTTAGAGCCGGGCGCTTTTTTAAAATCTCTGTCGTACAAGCCAGAATTTCAGGGCACAACTAAAAATTTGCTAAATTTAATCACAAAGTAGTGGATCTAATTCAGTTTGTTCTCCTCTTTCACGTGGTCATCTCGGATTTGCGTAAAATTGCTTTAAAAGCCCAAAAAATGCAATTCGACGATCGGTCGCCGGAGTCACCGGCGCCCGTCGGCCAACACATAAAATGGCCATAACTCGGGTTACGGTAGGTGTTTGGCCAAAAAAATTTGTGCACTTACTCAGGACACTTAGTAGCATCGTTTTAGCCTAAAATATCAAAATTCCATTTTTTGGCCATCGAGCGCCCCATATGGCATTTCATACCGTTCTTATGTGCAAGACGTTTTAACTGTTACAAAGATGGTGTGTGACAAAATAACAGAAATAGTTTAGCATTCCAGTTGAGGAGAGAAGTAGGCGCCAGGTGTGGACCTGACACTATGTATGTACATGTGTGCACGTGCTTATACTTTTGGTGTGTTTTTGTGCACTATAAGCTCCCGACAACGAATCACCAAAGTACGGGGTGCTAGCAACTGTAAAAATGAAAAGAAAAGAAATGAAAAAAATGCAGTTGTCGAAGAGAGGATCACAGGATGCGAAAGGCTGCAGACGAATAAGATGGTGCGGTCGGTAGCCGAAAAGTGTGAGGTTTTCGAATAAATTGAACATCTGCAAGAGATGAAATACACACAAGATACACAGATGAAATACACACAAGATACACAGATGAAATACACACAAGATACACAGATGAAATACACACAAGATACACAGATGAAATACACACAAGATACACAGATGAAATACACACAAGATACACAGATGAAATACACACAAGATACACAGATGAAATACACACAAGATACACAGATGAAATACACACAAGATACACAGATGAAATACACACAAGATACACAGATGAAATACACACAAGATACACAGATGAAATACACACAAGATACACAGATGAAATACACACAAGATACACAGATGAAATACACACAAGATACACAGATGAAATACACACAAGATACACAGATGAAATACACACAAGATACACAGATGAAATACACACAAGATACACAGATGAAATACACACAAGATACACAGATGAAATACACACAAGATACACAGATGAAATACACACAAGATACACAGATGAAATACACACAAGATACACAGATGAAATACACACAAGATACACAGATGAAATACTCCGCCGGAGTTTGGTACCTTCGGGTTTCCGGAACCGGCGCGCGTACAAATAAATTTTTAAAAAATAAAAAAAAAGCCTTGCATATAAGGTTCCTCCCACTTATAAGACCCCCACCCAAAAGTGGGCGAAATGTCACACGACGGGAAACTAAAAAATTCAAAACATTGACCTAATCGAAATCCCACCGCATTTATAAGGCCGGACTTCCTAATCTTCGTTTTATAAGACCGCCTCCCACCTTAAAGATTGTCACACAAAATTCCATTTTTATCAGAAATTTTTGATTTTCAAATTTATATGAGGAGACTTCATATGCAAGACTTTAAGAAAGAAAGAAATTGACAGTTGGTCAAATTTTACGTGATTTTAGGCTGCACACAGGAATGCCCGCCAAAAACAATAAAACCATTTAGATAGAAATACTATCTATATTTGTTCGAAGTTTTTTCTAGCGCGCAATTGCTTTATCAGCTAGTATTTATCGATACAATGAGGCGCAAGCGCGAATATAAATTTGCAAACACTCTCTGAAAAAGGATTTTCATGCGCATACAATAGTCCCAACGGAAAATGCAGCAAGTACAGAATGCTAACAATCGAATGCCCAGCCAAAACGCTGGCCGAACTGCACAAGAACTCAATGACCGAATGGGTCTTGACGCATTCTGTCTGCACACCGGCTTTATCCATTGTTGAGAAACTTTTGCTTTTGGTTTTTCGTTCACTTTATTTTACTGGCGGGTGTGCAAAAATTGTTGTGGAAAAAGAGCGTGTCAAGATGTAACCAGAGTAGAAACCGTAAACTTCGTGGACACTAAGTTTAGTGTGCAATGTGCAAAATACTCACGAAGCAGCTCGTGCGAGATGATATACATAAATTGGCCGCGGTTTTCGACAGCACGCACTTCCAATGTATCCAAGGGCTGTCTTTATGCGCTACAAAAAACGCGACAACGCAAACAAAGACGCAGAAGTCACAGACTTGTAACAGTTATGGAGCTAAGTTTTCATGCGATATAAAAATTGTATATACATAGCTCACGATCATGCTAATCTGGATTGAATATGTCTGCAACATATGTTTTTTTCCAAAAATGCCTTTCATTTCCCACCACAAAAAAATTATTGCGTTTTTCATGAAAAACTGTACATTTTAGCAAAAAATAAAAATAAATAACGTCATATGAGTCAGCAACAATTTTTCTTTTTGTATATCAGACATGTCTGTTTTATTGCTTTTCTATTTTTCTCAAAAATAATCAGCCATAGAAAAGTTGCGCAGGGGAGGCTGATACGCTTCTGAATGGCAATATATGTGGCAATATATGTATGCAAAATGATATAAGCCCCGACCTTTTCATTTTTTTCTTTCAATATTATATCAGCCAACGCTTATTGGATCAGCCATAAAAAAGTACGGAGCAAATTCACATACGTTTCAGCAATTCACTGATATATTGAAATGTTGCTGCATTCTTTTTGAGACTTTTACATTTCTAAATTTTCATTTTTCAATTTGCGAGGATGATCCGAGAAAACCTTCAAACTTTAGAATTTCAAGCCTTCGAAACTTTGGAGCTAACTCTTTTGCTTTTAAATGGTGCAAAAAGCCGCCCACGATTTTTGTGTTCACGATCGTTTCTCAGAAGATTTTTCTACTCATGAAAAAAGTTCCTTGACCGAGAAATATATTTTTTACATTTCGATTTTGTTATCTTTTACACTTAGAGAGACAGCAAGAATCATGGTAGACCATGCGTGTTTTGATTGATTGGCATCTTTTTCAATTTTCGTTCCTGCCACGCTCCGAACCTGCATGTGAACTCGATATGCAATTTCTAAGGTTATATGCCGCAAAGCGTGAGAGAAAATGAATTTCTCTCCACCACTGACTGTCCGGCCGCGTTTTTTCAGATTTCAAACCTGCGCAAACCAGCACACATTAGCTTATTCTTGTGTGCCTTTTTAGCGTCTCTGCTTTTTATATCGTACCTACACAGCAGAATAAAACTGCTAACAGTTATACATGTATGTATTCCTGGTGGTACCAGTAAAAAAGTGGTAATCTTTGCCGCACTGCACTCTTAGAAGGTTTTTTCTTCCAATCATACATGGTGTAAGTGAC
This sequence comes from Theristus sp. LFF4_11, assembly GCA_030248135.1. Taxonomy (NCBI): domain Eukaryota; kingdom Metazoa; phylum Nematoda; class Chromadorea; order Monhysterida; family Xyalidae; genus Theristus; species Theristus sp. LFF4_11. Next base: position 8,242 of record JASANC010001622.1, on the reverse strand, counting down.
AACTACATGCATGCAAAAAAGTTTGTCACCCGAGCCCGTGTCGGAGTTGAGATTCAATGTTCTCAATCACGAAATGCCTTAAGTGGCATTCATGAAGCAGTATTTGGTGACGCGTTACTGTGTTAACACCTACATAGCTACGCGGTCATTTAAAAGTGTTTCACGAATGCCCCTTTAGGAGATCCAGCTGTCAGATGAGTGCAGTTTAACACCAATAAGCCTCAGCTACAACGGAAAATCCTTGCTTGAAACAACAATCGAACCCCGTGAACCGACAGTGGGACCAATGAGTCGACCTGACGCTGGTGCATTTCAACCAAACGTCGGCGAGATATGTATTAATATATATAGCTCGTTAATAACTGGCATGTTTTTAGTGGGTGTGGTTAAAAATGGGCAAAGCATATTTCGGCTGAACCCACCCACCATCTATGAGTGGTAAGGTACCTGTAGTCTCACCATGATCATTGGCCTGCCACCGTGTTTCTTTGTCCTGCATTTTACTATAAGACAGTGTACAAGTATAGTGTGGGCAAGAGATGATATGATCCCGTTTATTCCTGATGTATTTCACTGTTCACTTTTTGTGCTGTTTTCTCAGCAACACATGAAGCAAAATGCATAATTGAAAAACATGCACGTACGCTCGAACACGTGTCGTTTATTGTAAGGCTGCTCCTCACAAATGTTCATTAGAGGCAGTGGCGTCGCGGCCGCGCCTTTTGCACTTTATGTTTCGCGTGTGTGTCTCATGTCACTGAAGAAACCTTACCACTAACTTCACTACTAATTTCATCGTTATTTTTCACTACAATGTACGTATTTAGGTGTGTAACACGTGAACTCAACTGTTCGGCGGTGTCGTTTGATTCTAGATCTTTTCATCCACTAAAAGATTCACGCGTTAGAGTAAAAATTTCAGTAGTAATGTTGGTAGTGGAATTAGTAGTAGAGTTAGTAGTAACACGTTTCTCTCCATTGGTGCACAAACACGCACAAAGCACATCGTTTTCTATTCTATATCTCTCAGGTTTCGTTCGAAATAACAGATATTTTGCTGCAAACACATGAACGAAGACAGATTCGTAAAACGATCAATGTAAATTCTGAGATACTGAGTCCCTGCTGCGAAGTGAACACGCTGAAAAACCCCTTGGTTAAACCAGATTCGTAATTTTTTTTTAAATGTTCAACGTTTCTTGTAATGTAATGTGTACGTACTGCGAGCTATACACTTTGTGTCTCCAATATTCCGTTTTTTGGAAGAACGATTTTTCCTTGCACGATACGTTTCATACTCTCTGTCCGAGAACTTGTATCATGTCCAGATTGCAGCTACATTTGTGTGTATTGCATTTGCGCAGTAGTTTGAGCTGTGAGAACACCGTGCACAGACACAGATGCTCGGCGACGTGGTCATGCAGAGTGCTGCTGCACATGTTGTGGCACGTTGTCACGCCCAGAGCTGCATTTCCCTCAAACTTTAATCCGTGATATTTCAGTAATATTCTGCACATGCTATCATCTTTGTTGTTGCATGTGTTGTTGGAGTTGGAATTGGAATTTTTAGCCGATGTTTTAGCCAGGGCTAACCCAGAGAAGCGAACATAACGCCATTAAGTAGGGCGCCCATCGAGTTTTTCCTCTGTCATTAAGTGCCTAGACACCCCTCGGCGGGGCTCTGTACACTGCGCCTGCAACAACCATGCGAGTTCAACGATTTTTTCATGCGACGTTTTCAGATTACAAGTGCCATATTGCGACATTGTTGCTGACGTACAGTACATACAAAAACATATCGACATTTGAAGATAACACTGTGCGCACATCACGTGTCAAAATGAATGTCCATCAGCTGGACGTGTTAGAATTAGCAATGAAACTGAGTGACAACCATCACGCTGCCATTGCTCGACCGTCCTCGGCCACTGAGCTCCATTCTTTCAATGCACCCTTCAAAGACAATCGTAACGCCACCTGGATCGATTTTGAGCTTTGTTCTGGTAAAGTATCAAAATGGCCTTTGAAAACATTGTTATACCGTATTACCTCCAATAAACCCCATGGGAAATTAATACGTTAGCGACTTTTAGGGGTGGGGGTTTATTGGGGGATTATTGGTGGGGGGGGGGGGGGGTTATTTACAAACAAATTCTAGGGGTGGGGGTTTGTTGAAAAATAATGGCGAAAATACCTTGCATAGCAGGCAAGAAAGTCGCAGAAACTTCTACTTGTCACAGAGATTTCCTTTTGTAACAGCCTTTTAAAAAGAAATTATCATTAACTCATCCCTTTGGGGCCTTTGGTAGCACAATTTCACCAATGTCACTGCATTCAGCCACTGAATTCACTGGGTATGTGTTTCAAACAGGTTACCAGTTAACCCCCATGGGAGATTATTTGTGGGGGGGGGGATTATTTGGAAACTTGTCATGGGGGTGGGGTTTATTGGGGGGGGGGGTTAATGGTGGGGGGGGTTTAATGGGGGTAATACGGCATTCAATTGTTGCTTCAATGTAGGCCAATCGTTTTCTGGACTTCTCCCGCTCGGACATTTCCCGCGGACATTACCCGCGGGTGAACATTTCTCGCGCGGGCATATTCCGCGCGGTCATTTCCCGCAGCGGACATTTCCCGCACAGATTTTTCTCGCGGTAGATGTTTCCCGCGCGGATATTTCCCAAACGGACATTCCGAAAAAATTCAAAATTTTGTTTTGGTCAAAATCCCAACCACGTTTATAAGGTCGGACTTTTTTTCATTTGTTCGCGCGCCGGTTCCGGAAACCCTAAGGTACCAAACTCCGGCGGAAACGGGCAATACTTTTTTACAATTTTTTATAATTTTTATTTATTCTTTATAATTTTTTGTTTTGTTTTTCATTTTTGCTGCGGGAAAACGTTGGAGACGTTTTTAAAGTGCCATCAAAGCTAATCAAGTTTGAAATACTGACTTTTTTAGCCGAAACTGTTCAAAAAAGTGCAGGAGCGTTACTTTGAATTTCAGGGCGACGTCGTTGGAGAAGATCGGTCCAGAGGGAACGTCGTCATCGCTTTTATTATGGTTACAGTGCCACAGAAAAATTGGAGTAAACTGAGGAAAATTATTTAAACAGCAAAACACAACTTATGAGCACTAAAAACAGAAGCACAATGACGACGGCGACAACGACGACTACGACGTCGTCGTCGATAAGTTGCGGGGCACGGGGTACAGTGGAAATTTTGATGGTGGATTGACAGCTGAAACGGCAATGTTGAAGCTGAAGATCCAGCTTTGCCAAGCAAAATCTAGACAGAAAACACGAATTTTAACTGGAAAACGACAAATTAATCCCGTTCCTAATGTTTGTTTTAAAAAACCGCTCCCATTTATAAGGCGTCATACAAAATTTTCACCTTTTTTCAAAAAAATTGATTTTCAAATTTGTATACAATGTATAAGGAGACCTTATATGCAAGACTTTACGGTGGTTTTAAAATTGTTGTCATTTGCTCTAGGAATCATCATTTGCGCTGACATTGTAATTTGTGAGCGTACCAATTTCAACAGCATTTTGTTAAATTTTACGCAAATGGCACCCATTTAGGGCATATGCTTTTGAACTATTCTGGTATTTTGGAATGTTCAAATGTACGTAAATAAAAAAGTACCGCATGCCACGCACAGGTAAAGTCTAATATGCTATTTTGAATTGAAAAACTATAAATTTTTTTACAAACAGCTATTTTTTGAAAGTCTAAAGTTAACACAAAATCCCTGGCGCAAGTTCAGCACATAATAATACACTTTTGTATGCGCTACAAATGTAGCTTTATTAGGCGCACAAAATCCATTGAACTCAGCGGCACATCTGCAACAAGAGGGATGATTAGCTGATTATACTGACAATAATTTATGAATGCTAAGCATGCGGAAATTTTCAAAGCAACTAACTTGCAGGTGATTCCACACACTTGCATACATGCTATGGCGGAAACATAAATTTGTGCTCCTAGTTTTGATCGATTATTGCACTGTATGTACAATATGCATGAACATGAACCGATTCGGGGTCGCAAAATACATGAACCTCGAAAGACCAGCTGAAAAAACATTTCGTTTGTATCAAACATTGATAAGCCATCTATTGTATACCTGCTTGTTTTTGCTGAACGTGACTGAACGAATGTGGTACCAATTTGATGCTCTCGGTGCGTGAAAGAAATTGTACGCTAAATTAGTCTTTCGCTTTACTTGACCCAAAATCAACAATTAACGCCATGAAAAGTAGTGACAACCTCGCAACAAAGAACCTGTTCGTTCATTTTTTAAGTTATAATATATTTTTAATTTATTTGCTGGAGCGCATACATTGCACGCATAATCGACATTACCGGAATAGTAACATTACTGTGCTCAGCGGGCCCCGACACGATTTTTTTACGACAGAAGGTTCTTTGGTAAAAATATGTTGTTTTTTCTAAGTTTTCAATTTCAAGTTTTTCATTTCAGCCAGCTCTGACGAAGCGATGCCAGTGATCGGGCCGAGTGGACAACGACTGACCAAGGACGAGACGGTGCGTAGTGCGACGGCGTCGTGTTGCAGTGAACGACGACGAAAACAGACGCTCGTTCGTTTCCGTCATTTTTTACTTTGTCCCCGTAAATTTTGTCTATTGTCAGTATCACGTATAGTCCGTTTCGACCCTAAATGACGTCATACAGTTTATGTAATTCATTTGTTGGTGTAAAATTCACTTGGTAAAAGCTCATTTTTAATTTTTTTAATTTTTAAAACTTCAATTAAAAAAAATAAATTTTTAATTCTATGTTTTGGCACAACATGTACTGAAAAGTACTAGGTATTCTAAAAGTTTACTGCACTGATACATTGTATTGGCACACTTTGTTTAAAATTTGAAAATACATACATACAATAACATTGTAAGCAACAAATCATGCGGATGCGCGAGCGAGCGTCAGCGAGCGGACAGCGCATCACGCATTATATGGCTGAACATTGACTCGCGCGCGTTTTCAAAATTTACTCGTTGTCCTGCAGCAACTAATATGCATGCTGCAAACTTGTTACTGTGCACACGAATAGACATTTTTAAAAGTTCGCAGGGGTTTCACCTGGTTTTAAGTGTTCGCCCTTTCAATTTTTAGCTGGGACACTTTCAGAGTTGGAGAAAAATGTTTCCTTGGGTAATTTCATCCGTAGATTCTAGATTTTGGGTTAGTTTTTTTATGTGAGCAATTCTAGATACTAAATCGTGACGATTTCGGGCGAATCGGCCGTGGAAATTGGCGAAATCGGTCCGGAAATGAAAAACAAGAAAACTATGTTTTCCAGGGTAATTCAATGCGCTGATCACGGATTTTGGGTTAGTTTTCTTACTTGAGCAACTGTAGATGCTGAATCGTGACGATTTCGGGCGAATCGGCCGTGGAAATTGGCGAAATCGGTCCAGAAACGAAAAAAACAAGAAAAGGGTGTTTTCCAAGGTAATTCAATGCGCTGATCACGGATTTTGGGTTAGTTTTTTATGTGAGCAACTCTAGATACTAAATCGTGACGATTTCGGGCGAATCGGCCGTGGAAATTGGCGAAATCGGTCCGGAAATAAAAAACAAGAAAACTGTGTTATCCAGGGTAATTCAATGCGCTGATCGCGGATTTTCGGGTAGGTTTCTTATGTGAGCAACTCTAGATACTAAATCGTGACGATTTCGGGCGAATCGGCCGTGGAAATTGGCGAAATCGTCTCAGAAACGAAAAACAAGATAGGGGTGTTTTCCAGGGTAATTCAATGCGCTGATCACGGATTTTGGGTTAGTTTCTTTATGTGAGCAACTCTAGATACTGAATCGTGACGATTTCGGGCGAATCGGCCGTGGAAATTGGCGAAATCGTCTCAGAAACGAAAAACAAGATAGGGGTGTTTTCCAGGGTAATTCAATGCGCTGATCACGGATGTTGGGTTACGTTTCTTATGAGAACAACTCTAGATACTGAATCGTGACGATTTCAGGCGAATCGGCCGTGGAAATTGGCGAAATCGGTCCAGAAACGAAAAACAAGATAACTGCGTTGTCCAGGGTAATTCATTGCGCTGATTACCGCTTTTGGGTCAGTTTCTTATGTGAGCAATTCTAGGTACTGAATCGTGACGATTTTGAGCGAATCGGCTGTCGAAATAGCATAGACGAAATCGACCTAAAAAACAAAAAAATGAAAACCTGAGCTGTCCGGGATTTAGATGAATATGTGACCAACGTATTGTGAACTTGGTCCAACCTTCGGGGCTTATGTAAAAGTCAGAATATTATCTAAAAATGCGGGAGACGCATATAAAAGGAGGAATATGGCTTTGTGTAAGCAGTGAAAGACTTGGCTCGACAACGCTTTTCAAGTCTCTGATGTGGTACACACGGATACAAGTACATAAGAGCCATATTTTTGCGCCGTTTGTTCTTTATTTCGGTTGCACATGGCAACCCTCGTATATTGCAGACAAATGAAACTTTAGATCGCTGACACTGGTTTGCACAAAGTGTATCGCAGAGGCATTGGGGAACGCAAGGTCTCCTTCTGTGGCAAAGGCAATGACACACTGGACAGACGGTTTGTCCTGTCACAAGAGTTTGGTAAAAAGGGTGAAAATCAACGGAAGACAACACTTTTTGCACTGGTGCTGCTGTGTGCACAGTGGTGCGTACGTTAGCAACAACGATAAAGCTACATGCAGCAATGTTTTGAAATCTCTGATGTTTCTGTTTTTGCACAGAATTTACAGAATTTCGCACATGGTGTGATTTTAGACTAAACTGAAGAGGACAATTGAAAAATAACTTCAAAATTTTTGCGCTTTTCAGCAACTTTTAAACAACTTTTAAAAGCGCAAAAATGTAACTCTTATGTACTTGTATCCGTGTGTACCACATCCGAGACTTGAAAAGCGTTGTCGAGCCAAGTCTTTCACTGCTTACACAAAGCCATATTCCTCCTTTTATATGCGTCTCCCGCATTTTTAGATAATTGTCATTCATGAACAACAAAAAATATTCGGAGCTTAGTTTAGTTGGAACCAACTTGTTTTAGGTAAGGTACCGAAGATGACAGACATTTTTAGGTAAGGGGCCGGGGGTGCCTAATACCCGTGGGGGTGTCAATTTTTTTGGGAGGCTCCCCCGGTCGCCTGCTAAGCTGACAGAGCTGCACGATATATGTTATCAATAGTGATTATTGTCTGTCAGCTTGACTTCAAACACGCCACCGTCGGAACGTGCAGTAGTGGCGATGAGCCAACCGACTGGCACAACCGACGAGCGTTGTCCAGTGAAAACCCGATTGCGCTGGTTAGTTCAATTTTTTTGTCAGATTCTTTTAATTTTCCTATTGAATTTGCATGCGTGCTGGCCTGTCTTTGTTATGTCTTTTTTGCACGTTTTTTATGCTGTCGTTGTTGTTCTGTTGTTCGTTTCGTTTTGTATTTCCTCGCCTATTTATTCTTTTATTTTGTTGTAATTTATTCTGCATTTATTTGTTGAGAATTTCTCACTGATTACTGTTGGGTTTTGTTTTCTTGTTATATTGAAAGTTCATTTGTTTTTTTTCGTTTGCATTCAAATTACTTACGTTCTATTATTATTACTTACTATTGTATATCTAAATGGATTTGAAAACAAAATCCTTTTGTATTTTTTGTCTGCAGATATGATAAAATTTTAGACTCGTTTGCGTCGATACCCAAACGTACAGTGGGGGAAAACTACTTTACAATTTATTTTGCTAGGTGCAGTGAGAGAGAATACTTATTTCCTTTGTTTTCACATTTTGCACTTGTTTGTGCGCTGGCATTCCCTGCTTGACATGCGTGCCTTTAATTTGTAGTGTACTTGAAATTTATTCCTTCCGAAACGGTAAAACAAATTTGACGAGGTGAAATTGCGACACACGAGCGTTTATGTACACCGCTATACAATGTACAGTATGGCTGAATGAATTCTCAATCGTGTGCGCAACGGAAAAATAATGAACAGAATAAGCAAAAGAATCAATTAACCAAAAAACATACGCAAAAGTTGACACACAATTGGGCTTCTGAACTACTTTTTTTATTCAAGATTCGCGCGCTCATTGCACCCTGAAAAAATGCCATTTTTACTCGGTCATTCCGTACTTGTAAATCGGATTATGTAACGGACGGTTTTTCGAGTTTCGTTCTTTCAGGGGTTTTCCAACGTAACATACATT
>JASANC010001621.1:0-15284 GCA_030248135.1 Theristus sp. LFF4_11 | reverse complement strand
GTTTTAGAACATACGCACATTCATCACGCACGTTCATGTTAGCGCGCGTCAGCGTGCGCGTGCATGAATGCGCCTCAACATTTCTTTTATTTGTTCGCTGTTTACCCTCCGAAGCAGAGAGCAGACCAAAATAAAACCGGTCAATACTGTAGCCGCTTCTCAGGTTTACCCCGAGGGCGAGGCTCGTCACGGCACGAACTACGAAGTGTTCATGACTCCGGAGGACTTTGTGCGCTCACTGACGCCCGGAATGAAACAGCCGGACGGTCTCGGACTGGACCAGTTCAAAACGCACGACCCAAATGTGAGATAGTGGGGTGTGCGCTTGAAATACGGTCGGTTTGTTTAGACCTGTCAGTTCTTTCCGCAGAGTACAGAGCATGGGACACTTTGAATGAATTGCAGTTAGCGTATGGCTTATTGCAACTCCGGTCCGTTCTTTCTTTTTTGCAAGCTCTGTATTCTGAGCAGAAAGTGACAGGTTTAAAGAACCGTACTGTACATGAAGTTCGCTGTTTGTGGTTTTGCCAGGTAGACGCAAATACCGCGGTGCCCCCTGACTCGTCAGTGCGACGGACACCAGGCAGAGCAGCTGAAAGTGTTTCATAACAGTCAGGTCTTTTTGTCTATGTAAAAACATCAGCGAACCTAGAAAGCAGAATCGCACAAAAGCAATCATTCCGGGGAAAAAAAGCCACAGGAGAATGTTTAGCTAAGTCTGTGTGTAGCTTTGAAAACAAGCTTTCGGATATTTTTTCCAGTTTCGGGTAACGTTTTTTTAACAAGCTCACCACACAGCTGGAATGATCTGTGCGAAATTTTGTTGTGAACGACAAGGTCCGTGGGTGAACATACCATTTTTAAGGCACTTCTCAGCGACTCAAAACTCAGCACCTAATAAACCGAACGAGCAGCTGCTGCACGTAGCGATGAAAACACGTTTTTTTTGTTTTTGTGAAAAAAAACGGTTTTTTTTCATGCCATTCCTAGCTGCACAGACGGTGGACAGCTCACTTTATCAGCAAGCGTTCCATTTTCAGAGGCACAAGCGCACCACAGCGAATGTCGATCCAGACAGCATTTTCTACAGACTTGCCGAGCATGGCCTGATCAGCTTCAGCGATTACATCTTTCTCCTGACCGTGCTCTCAAGTAGGCCGGTTTTTTTGGTTGTTTTGTTGTTTGTACAAAAACGGTTTTTGTGACGTGAAACGTTCGTTTTTTTCTGATGCAGCTTCTCCGCGAATGTTCGAACTGGCATTTCGCATGTTCGATTTGGATGGCAACGGAACGCTGGAGTACCATGAATTCGAGCAGGTTGGCTAAGTTTTGTGTGTGTGTGTGTGTGTGTGTGTGTGTGTGTGTGTGTGTGTGTGTGTGTGTGTGTGTGTGTGTGTGTGTGTGTGTGTGCGTGCCAGTGTGTTTGTCTGTATGATTGTGCAACATTAAAACATCATGAAACAACAAACACTGTGGCCCTTACCAGGGTCCAAGACTGTAGTAGGAACTTCCGACTCGGAAGCCCAGCTTGGAAAAATTGCCGGCTCTTTTCGGGCAAATGTTTTACTGAGAGTCAGAATGTCAGCTAAAGTCATTCAGCTAATCTGCAGGTGCACTGTGTTATAAGCTGACACACCAGCGCGCGTGTGCGTGCGTCGTTTTGTTCGTGACTGTGCAGCATTGCTGTGTTGAAGCATAGTATACTCTGTTCATACTAGGACGGCAGTCGATCACCACAAAACAGCGCTCGTAAACAAATGTTCTTTTTTCTGCAAGGTTGACAACATCATTCGCGGGCAGACGAGCGTGGGCGCCCGGCACCGGGACCACGCGACCACCGGAAGCACCCTGGCGCAGCCGTCTGCGCTCGCTCGTTACTTTTTCGGGACGAAACTCGATCAAGTCTTGTCGCACAAGACATTCCTGGAGTTTCAGGTTGGAGGAGTCGTGTGCGGTTGGTTGTATGATCCGGTTGTGTCAGAAATCAAGAGCGTACCTGTCTCGTTGTGTCGTTTTGTTCTCACTGTGGCATTTTTGTGGTGCCACCACAATATGAATTAATTTGCATGTACGTTCAGCGCCGCCCACTTCGTGAGAGCAATGAGTCTGCTCAGTGTCAGCAATGATGAGCCTGAATTCCATGAATACCTTTTTTCGCCTGTTTCAGCGTCAACTCCAGTATGACGTGCTGCGTCTCGAGTTCAAGCGGCACAATCCGGTGGACGAACGAATCTCGGAGGTCGCATTTGCTGGTGAGGGAACTTGTGCTAAAGTTATAATTGTGCATTATGCAAAGGTCGAACAAAGAACACGATGCTTTTTTACGCATTGGAGGAACATAGGAACAACTCAAAAAGTAAAAGAAGACATTTGCAGACATGCTGCTGATGCACTCTGGTTTACCGCAGAAGAAGATTGACGCAATGCGCAGGCGTGTGAAAAGGGCGTTCTCAGGCGACAATCGAAAAGTTTGCTTTGTTCACGACTACCGTATTACCCCCAATAAACCCCCATGGGGGATTAATACGTCAGCGACTTTTAGGGGTGGGGGTTTATTGGGGGGGGGGGTTATTTACAAAAAATTCTGGGGGTGGGGGTTTGTTGAAAAATGGCAAAAATACCTTGCATGGCAGGCAAGAAAGTCGCAGAAACTTCTACTTTTCACAGAGATTTCCTTTTGTAACAGCCTTTTGTAATGAAATTACCATTAACTCATCCCTTTGGGGCCTTTGGTAGCACAATTTCACCAATGTCACTGCATTCAGCCACTGAATTCGCTGGGTATGTGTTTAAAACAGGTTTCCAATTAACCCCCATGGGGGATTATTTGGGGGGGGATTATTCGGAAACTGGTCTGGGGGTGGGGTTTATTGGTGGGGGGGATTAATGGTGGGGGGTTTAATGGGGTAATACGATATTCCGTTGAATCCGTTGGCCCGCCCAACCGTTTTCTGTTGTCCATCCATCCATTTGATTTTGCAGAAAGCAGGAAACGCCGATAAATTCGCCTGAACAACATGCAGTACAGCGAGCTTTTATTTTCAGGGCATCACGTTTCCGGAGTTGTGGCAGTTCTTCCATTTCCTGCAGCACATGAACGACGTCGACACCGCACTCAGCTTCTACCACATGGCCGGCGCGAGGTTGCGCGGTTTTTTGTGGTTGTTCCAAAATTTGTCCATAATTCAAAAGCAGCACTGACGTTTTTTAGTGGGCGTGGTTGTTTTGCTAAGTTTATCACATCTGTGTTCCTAAATCCTAAGCGTTCCTTTTCAAGTGTCTGTGACACCGATCGGTTGCTGACGAGTCCAAACGGTGTCGGCGTACCACGATTAATTATGACCTATTTTTTTTCACGTGACCCACTGAAATGACGTCATATGCCGACAAACATGCGCTTGCCGTTCACAGCAAGCCAGACTTTCCGTTTCTTCTCGCAAACAAATGGTGAATGTCGAATCAGTCACATCAAACTGACATTTTAGTGCCTGTGCTTTGACAAACGGGCATTTTTAGAGCAAATGACGTCATTTTAGTCCGGACACGTTCGAATAAATCCACAATAGTGAAACGCCCAACAGATTTCGGAAATAATTCGATTGTATTTGTGTTGATGCACCACACGTGTGCCCGAACATTACCGAAACATTTCGCACGCATTTTTTCTGCTCAGTATCGACAAAGAGACGCTGACGCACGTTGCGCGCTGCGTGGCGGGCGTACAACTGCCGACGCATCTGGTGGACGTGACGTTCACGTTGTTCGACGACAATCAGGTGCGTGTGGTCGGTTTTGGGGACTTGTTTGAAGAGCAGGCACGTTTTTTTGTAAAAGGGCTTTGGGTGCTTTTAAGGCAGTGGTGCACCTTTTTTATAATTGTGCTTTGGTTGTTGTTGTGGTTGTTGGTAGTTTCGTGGCGATGGTTTGAGCCAGGGCTAACCCAGAGAAGCGTACAGAACGCCATTGAGTAGGGCGCCCATCGAGTTTTCTCTGTCATTCAGTGCCTATACACCCCTCGGCGGGGCTCGATCCCCCTAGCGCACAGACACAAGTCTAACGCGCTACCACCCAGGCCACGCGGGTGGACGGTATAAATCACGATCAAACACAATGACTCCCACACCGCGCGCGCACCACTGTGCTCTGTGCTAGTGTGTTTGTGTGCCGGTGTGTTTGTGTGCGATGTTGGCGTGTATTACAGGGTGTTTTCCTGTCAGTAACGGATGCGTATCCCGCAAAACTGCGTGGTACTTTTTAACACTCGGGTATGCTGTTCAAGAAGCCAACGCACAGTCTTTGGACTACGAATTTGTCTCTAAAAACCCATCGATTGACCGTGATTTATTGATCTGTAATGGAACATGTGATGCAACACAAATAAATTGCCAAAAAAACAAACAAATTGTCACCCTCGTGGCCTGGTGGTAGTGTGTTAGACTACAGTCTGTGCACTCGGGGGATCGAGCCCCGCCGAGGGGTGTATAGGCACTTAATGACAGAGAAAACTCGATGGGCGCCCTACTCAATGGCGTTCTGTACGCTTCTCTGGGTTAGCCCTGGCTAAAAACATCGCCTAAAAATCTCAACAACAAACAACAACAACAACTCGCACACAAGCACAGGATGGCGAGCTGTCCAACAAGGAGTTCGTGGTCGTCATGAAGCGGCGTCTGTCGCGCGGACTCGAGAAGCCGAAAGACACCGGCTTTGTGCGGCTGTTGAGCGCGCTGACGAAATGCGCCTGGCAAGCTGCTGGCGACTTCTGGGCGCGACAAGTGAATGCGAAATGACAGAATGCCAATTGTCATAACACCAAATGGCAGAACGTCAAATGACGCTTGCAATGTGACGCAGTTTGGTATTTTGGTAATTACAATGTACGTCACGTTCAGTAATTTCAAATGACCCTGTATTTTTTGCTGTGTTTGAGCTTGATGTGCTTTGGTGGCTATACTTTGACTGAATATTTATTGTGTGTATTAGAAGTTGCAATGGTTTTTTTCGGATTCTTATGTGTATATATCAGCAGGTGAACAAGCTTATTAATTTTCGCACCGTTACCTGAGTCGTCGGATTCCCAATCCCATTGCACTGTTACAACAATGCAGTTACACCAAGGAGACTGGTGTGCGACGTTGAATGGTGGCTCAAGAAATAGGGCATTCGTGAAGCAATATTTTGTGACCGCGTAGTTATGTTTTAACACAGTTATGGGTCACTAAATACTGCTTCATGAATGCTGCTTTATTGTTTTTGTTTCTGCAGTCAGAACGCTGATTGGTTGATAATGATTCAAACGGTTCAACTCAACTAGTTATTTTTTGAATGAAATGCGAATGTGCCAATACTAGTGTTGCAATAGCATGCTGAGCTTTTAATCTCGCACAAAATGCTTTTGTGTTTTTTTTGATTTTCTTGCTTTTGTATCAGATGGTTGTATTCTGGTCTGTCCGCTAGATACAAGTTTATCAATTAAAATGTGGCACCTTTATTATTATACGTCCATTTGTGTTGTTTTTTCTACATTTTCATGTGTTTGGAACGAAGTTACGATTTCACCCTTTTGTGGCTTGCCAAATAAAGTGCGACAATGAAGCTTTTTGTGATCAAACTTTGTGTTGTGGTACTGCATTTCTGAAACTCGTTCAAATCGTGTGTGCATCAGTCGGCAATCACTGCGATGCGAAATATTTTCGTTTTGTTGTTCTTTGTATTCAGCTTTCCAACCGTGCTGCAATCTGCGGCAATCTGGTGGACTGTGTTTCATGTTGTGCCAGGCTTAGCAGCACTTTTCTGCACAGCCATTCCATACAATCCTTGTTTAAAACAAGCCCGAGCTGCGGGGTAATTGATGGTGGTGTACCACGGACGGACGCGTTTCACTAACCGGAGCGTGGCACACCTCAAGAAGGCGTGGTACACCTCAACATGGCAGGAGTCTGTTTCACGGCGTTTCAGAAACAAAGCGTCATACAATCATGCTGCGGAGTAATTGATGGTGGTGTACCATGAACGGCCCATTTCGCTGACCGAAGCATGGTACACCTCAAGATGGTAGTAATCTGTTTCACAACGTTTCAGAAACAAAGCACCATACAACCACGATGACCACATACCACACGAATTTCCCGCACAACCGCAAGCGCACCGTTTACGTCGGCGGGTTTGGTGACGAAGTGACTGAAAAGCTGTTACATGCCGCCTTTATACCGTTTGGTGATATTGTCGATATTTCTGGTTGGTGCTGGTTCGCAGTATTGAATTGGATTTCTGGGAGGTTGTGGGGTTGCATCAAAGAATTGGCTTGTGCCATTGATCGAACTGTTACAAGCGAATGTGGCACACGGAAGTGTGGTTATCTTTGTGGTTCGGTACAAAAAATGCCATCGCTTTTATGATTGTGTCGTTGGTCCGTTCTGTTGAACCGTTGGCGGAAGGTCGGAAACTGACTGTTCAAGTGCCTGACTCAACCGACACAATGGATGCAAAGGTGCTTTCACACCTATGCACCTATCTTGTTCACTTCTAGTTTCACACTTTGTTTTTGATCAGACTTTTCCGCGCAGTATTTCCACTTTCGCTCTCAGTCCTTGCCTCTATGGCTTCCTAATTCACCCGTAGCCAGCCGGAAAATTTAACTTTCGCTGTGGGGGAGGAGGGGCGTGCTTCAAATATAATAAATAAATAACAAATTAAATAAAACAAATAAATTCAGTGCCACTCGACTACGAGTCGAACAAGCATCGTGGCTTCGCGTTCGTCGAGTTCGAGTTGGCCGAGGACGCCGCGGCCGCCATCGACAACATGAACGAGAACGAGCTGTTTGGGCGCACGATTCGCGTGAACTTTGCGAGGCCGCCGAAGGCCAACGAACGATCGATGCGGCCTGTGTGGGCGGATGACGAGTGGCTGAAGATGTATGGCGCTGGAGCTGGACAGGTGGGGGGGGGGGGGTATTGCGGCCGGGGGGCGGGGGGTATTGGGGCCTGGTGGTATTGGGGCGTGGTTGCCTGGGCGCACTGACGAGCCAGCAGCGGCAACCCGCGTGAAATGGCGGGGGGGGGGGGGTATTGGGGCCTGGGGGGAGGGGTATTGCGGCCTGGGGGCGGGGGGTATTGGGGCCTGGTGGTATTGGGGCGTGGTTGCCTGGGCGCACTGACGAGCCAGCAGCGGCAACCCGCGTGAAATGGCAAGCACGCCGGCTTAAGGCCAATTCATGCACGACGTATGTATATCCGGCACGTCACGGCACGTCATGTATGAATGCGTGTATAAACGAGCAGCACGTGTTCTAAAGAGAACGTGACGTGCCGGATTGCTGATTTTTTGCATCATGAATGAAGACGTGACGTGACGTGACGTGCCATAAAAATTTGTATGCATGAATTGGCCTTTACCTTTCCACCACTGTTTTCAAATGCCGGTGTCGGCACCATAAGTCTCATTTTAACGGTAAAATTGCGGACGTCCAATCAAACTGAACGACAGAGCAACAGAGTTACAACGTGACACAAAATCTTTTCAAAATCACGGTTTCAACACTATTTCTAGCAGGCTGATTGGTCGCACACGATTGCATCGTATTTATGAGCGCAGCCAGTCAATTGTTTTTCGAACGCACAGTTTTTTTTGTATGTTTCATTCGATCCATGATTTCACACCCGCCCCGCCGAAAGGTGTATATAGGCACTTAATGACAGAGACAAACTCGATGGGCGCCCTACTCAATGGCGTTCTTTACGCTTCTCTGGGTTAGCCCTGGCGAAAAACATCGCCTAAAAATCCCAACAACAACACAACAAAATCACAGACGGAATCGAAAGACACGAACGAAGATGAGGAGGCCACCAACACCACCACGCAGCAGAACGGAGCGACCACGACAAGCACAACAGTGAGCAAGAAAGCGCTGCCACGATGCTACCTCGAGGTGAAACTCGGCATCCGAGTGATCGGGCGGATCGTGATCGAACTGCGCTCTGATGTGTGCCCGAAAACGGCCGAGAACTTTAGGGCGCTGTGCACCGGCGAGAAGGGATTCGGCTACAGGGGCTCGACGTTTCATCGCGTCATACCCGGGTTCATGCTGCAGGTGCGAGCAAAAATGCGTCTGGCCTTGTACTATGACCTATTTTTTCAAACGTGTCCTACTGAAATGACGTCATATGCCGCCGAACATGCGCTTGCCGTTCACAAGAAACCGGACTTTCCGTTTAGCCGATTTCTTCCCGTAAACAAATGGTGAATGTCGAATCAGTCACACCAAACTGACATTTTTAGTGCCTGTACTTTGACAAACGGGCGTTTTTAAAGCAAATGACGTCATTTTAGTCCGGACACGTTTGAATTATCTAAAAATGCGGGAGACGCATATAAAAGGAGGAATATGGCCTTGTGTAAGCAGTGAAAGACTTGGCTCGACAACCTTTTCAAGTCTCTGATGTGGTACACACGGATACAAGTACATAAGAGTCATATTTTTGCGCCGCGTTTGTTGTTTACAAGCTTGTTGAAAAGCGTAAAAATTTTGAAGTTATCTAGATATTTTTCAATTGTCCTCTTCAGTTTAGTCTAAAATCACATCATGTGCGAAATTCTGAACAGCATGGCCGAATAAATGAGGCAGTCCGTCAAGGCGGGATTAGTCGCTGACTAGGAGTTGTCTTTTTCAAAAATGCCAACATAATTTCCAATCATGTGTGCAAGGGAGAAAGAATGAACAGAATAATACGGATAATCCATTAGCTTAAAAAACGCGTCAAATTTGGCATACAATTTGGTTTCTGAACTTCTTTTTCTTTTATTCAAAATTCGCGCGCTCCTTGCACCCTGAAAAAAGCTGCCATGTTTAATCGGCTATACTGTAAATTATGTGCAAAAAACAGAAACATCAGAGATTGCAAAACATTGCTGCATGTAGCTTTATCGTTGTTGCTAACGTACGCACCGCTGTGCATACAGCAGCACCAGTGCAAAAAGTGTTGTCTTCCGTTGATTTTCACCCTTTTTACCAAACTCTTGTGCCAGGATAAACCGGTGAGTCATTGCCACAGAAGGAGACCTTGCGTTCCCAATGCCTCTGCGATACACTTTGTGCAAACCAGTGTCAGCGATCTAAAGTCTGATCGTTATTTTAGTGGTTTTAGAGGTCGCTAAATGCTAGAAAAAGGCAAATGTGAAAGTTTCATTTGTCTACAATGTACGAGGGTTGCCACTTGCAACCTAAATAAAAAATAAACGGCGCAAAAATATGACTCTTATGTACTTGTATCCGTGTGTACCACATCAGAGACTTGAAAAGGTTGTCGAGCCAAGTCTTTCACTGCTTACACAAGGCCATATTCCTCCTTTTATATGCGTCTCCCGCATTTTTAGATAATATTCTGACTTTTACATAAGCCCCGAAGGTCGGACCAAAATCACAATACGTTGGGCACACAACTCAGGTTTTTCATTTTTCGTTTTTAGGCCAATTTCGTCTATGCTATTTCTACGGCCGATTCGCCCAAAATCGTCACGATTCAGTACCTAGAAATTGCTCACATAAGAAAACTGACCCAAAAGCCGTGATCGGCGCAATGAATTACCATAGAAAACACCGACTTCTTGTTTTTCATTTCTGGACCGGTTTCACGAAATTCCACGGCCGATTCGCCCGAAATCGTCACGATTCGGTATCTAGAGTTGCTCACATGAAAAAACTATCACTATTCTGACTTTTACATAAGCCCCGAAGGTCGGACCAAAATCACAATACGTTGGGCACACAACTCAGGTTTTTCATTTTTCGTTTTTAGGCCAATTTCGTCTATGCTATTTCTACGGCCGATTCGCCCAAAATCGTCACGATTCAGTACCTAGAAATTGCTCACATAAGAAAACTGACCCAAAAGCCGTGATCGGCGCAATGAATTACCATAGAAAACACCGACTTCTTGTTTTTCATTTCTGGACCGGTTTCACTAAATTCCACGGCCGATTCGCCCGAAATCGTCACGATTCGGTATCTAGAGTTGCTCACATGAAAAAACTATCACAAAATCCGTGATCAGTGTATTTAATTACCATGGAAAACACCGTTTTTTTTGTTTTTCATTTCTGGACCAATTTCGCCAATTTCCACGGCCGATTCGCCCGAAATCGTCACGATTCAGTATCTAGAGTTGCTCACATAAAAAAACTAACACAAAATCCGTGATCAGCGCATTGAATTACCCTGGAAAACATCCTTTTCTTATTTTTCGTTTCTGGACCGATTTCGGCAATTTCCACGGCCGATTCGCCCGAAATCGTCACGATTCAGTATCTAGAGTTGCTCACGTAAGAAAACTAACCCAAAATCCGTAATCAGCGCATTGAATTACCCTGGAAAACACCCTTTTCTTGTTTTTCGTTTCTGGACCGATTTCGCCAATTTCGACGGCCGATTCGCCCGAAATCGTCACGATTCGGTATCTAGAGTTGCTCACGTAAGAAAACTAACCCAAAAATCCGTGATCAGCGCATTGAATTACCCTGGAAAACAATCTTTTCTTGTTTTTCGTTTCTGGACCGATTTCGCCAATTTCGACGGCCGATTCGCCCGAAATCGTCACGATTCAGCATCTAGAGTTGCTCACGTAAGAAAACTAACCCAAAATCCGTGATCAGCGCATTGAATTACTACGGACTAGACCTTTTTCCTACTATTTTTCGCAGCTCAGACAAAATTTGTAAGAGTGAAAAACTGATACCCAGTCAAAATGCTACGAACTTTCAAAGAATGCACAATTTTGACTCAAAAAAGTGCCCGGGCAAAAAAATTAACTAAATTTTCAAAAAATACGGATGAAATTACCCTAGGAAACATTTTTGTTCAACTGTGAAAGTGTCCCAGCTAAAAATTGAAAGGGCGAACACTTAAAACCAGGTGAAAACCCTCCGAACAATTAAAAATGCCCAATTTTTACCCAAAAACAGGGTCGGGGTAAAAAATTAACCCAATTTTCAAAATCTCCGGGTGGAATTACCCCAGGGAACATTTTTGTTCGACTGTGAAAGTGTCGCAGGCAAAAATTGAAAGGGCGAACACATGTTGATTACATAGCTGAAAAAAAAGGACAAAGGGAAAGAAGTAACACTGTTTTCAGAATAGGTTTTTCGTGTCTACAGCGTATGAAAAGTAGTCGGATAAAAAAATTTTCGCGGCTCCAAGCACAACTTTGGGTGTTCGTTTCGTGTGCACAGAACCAAGTTTGTGGCTTATACTATGCTCGCTGGAGGCAGCGAGCAAATTTGAAAAAAGCGCGCGAGAGGATAACGGCTCATATTATGCGTGATGCGCTGTCCGCTCGCTACGCTCGCTCGCGCATCCGCATGATAAATCCACAATACGTGCCAAAGTGCATCTGGCCTTGGATTATTATCTTTCTTATGAAACGTGCCCTGATATGCATGTGCACGCACAGATAGGAAACTGTTTCACGGCAACAAAAAACTGAACGTAGTCTGACGGCAGTTTTGTGCTGAAAAAAAAACGAATTCACACTGATTCAGTTTTAGAAAAAATCAGATTTCATGTAAAAAAGTGCGTGTATTGGCTTTCATCTGAAAACAATCTAGAAGCCGAAGCCACACAGCCATTTAGTGGGCTGTTTTCCCGTTGCTCCAACGATAAATAAAATAAATAAATAAATAAATAAATAGAATAAATAAATAAAAATAAACAAAATACAAAATGTGGGCGGATTGAATCTGCAGGGTGGCGATTTCACGAACGGCGACGGCACCGGCGGTAAATCGATTTACGGCGGTAAATTCGACGATGAGAACTTTCAACTTCGCCACGAAGGTGCCGGCGCGCTGTCGATGGCCAATTGCGGTGCGCTGGCTGAACTTGGCTTTTTTTTGTTTTTCGACAAATGTTTTTTTTTGTTTTTTTTATTTCTTGGCGTCAGCCAGGCTGCGCGTGCGTGATCGTTTTGTTTGCCGATCATCTCCAATGGGACCCACTCGCACGGTCGGGCGCGAATCCAAATCCAGCGCGTCTCCAATACAGTCGAACTGCTAAATTACAGGTAATCCGCTGATTGGTTGGTGATCGCGTGCATGCATGCCTTTCTGTGCAGGACAGACTCCGCCCCTTCCCCCCACCCCAGCACTGATAGCGTGCATTACCAGTTCACCAACGAATCGGCTGATTGCCTTTATAGTTGAACTCTAAATCTGCTGAATCAGCTGATTGGTCGGCGGTCACGTGATTAGGGTTAGGGGAAAAAAAAATCCGGATTTTTTTTTAAATTAAAAAAAAATTTTTTTTAATTTTTTACAAGTTAGGTTTGTTCGAAGCGTCTCGTCGAGCTGAGTTCATCTAGACTATTTTCAGAACGATCCGGAAAACTATAAGAGCGAAAATCGTGTTTTATTGAAATTATGTCCATTTCATAGAGGGAAAGTTGCATTTTCAACAGTAAAACAGGACAATTTTCGACGTGTACTTGAATATTGAACCGTTCTTAGTTGTTCCTCTTTAGAAAATTACCAAAATTTGACTGTGTTCAAAAATTCCTGTTTGCTGTAGCTAAGTCGGCAACCCCTGTCGACCCGGTCGCCCCCCCCCAAGACACTTACTTTCAGGTTCAACCAGCTATGCTATCTGCCACATGGCGAGAGCCCACTCTTCAAATCATCGTATCGAAAACACGTACCATGATTTCGCGATCACGTTGCGGGCAACTGACAGACGCAAGTTTAACACGTTAGTTTAGCTCAGCACGCAAGTTTTAACATGTGGCCATGTTATCGGGTATCTGAAAAACGGTCGTGTGATGTGGTATTAACCAACATCTCCGCTCCAATTGTTTAACAATATATCGCACAACTCCATTGTAGACCTATAACATACGCCAATCAACAAAATATCATGTTCATCTCATGGCCTACCACCGACTGAAAAAACATGTTCTAAGTTGCAAGAAAACGATTTCTGAAACGATATTTCAATTCAGTTAAGTCATTTCAACGCTAAAAATTGACTCTAGAAGTCATCCAAATCGAAAAACATGGAGTACGTCGGTCAAAATGACCAAATAATGACATGTACCTAAGCACACAAAGAAGTTGGGAAGAAAATTTGGTTTGAACTTTCAAAAAATTATGCCATAAATCGAATTTTCAGAGCAAAGTAGAAGAAAAATTTTTCAAATTTTTTTTTAAGTTTGAAAAAAAAATCCAAATTTTTTTTTTAAACGAAAAAAATTTTTTTCAAAGCCCCTAACCCTACACGTGATGTACGCTTTCTGTGCAGAACGACAGACTCCGACAGACAATGCTCCACAGCGATGCCTGTACAGAAAGCATGCAGCACGTGACCACCAACCAATCAGCTGATTCGCTATAATTTAGAGTTCAACTGTAAGACACCGCCAATATCCAGCTCGACACCTTCCGTCCGCGCGAACATTCTCGTTCCTGAAGATGCCTGAAAAATCAGATCAACAAGATCGCTCACATTCGGCCCGGCAAACAGCAGCTGCAGAAGAGCGGGTGGCTTCGTTCACTAATGAACCCATCTGCAACATTGCAACCAGCGACATTCAGTGTGCGCACACGTTTCCGGTCGCAATCAACAACAACGCCCGTTTTTTATTCGTTCACCTTGCGCAGGCGCCAACACGAACGGCAGCCAATTCTTCGTGACGTGCGGCGCGACAGAGTGGCTCGACGGCAAGCACGTCGTGTTCGGACGAGTCACGGACGGCATGAACATTGTGCGCCAGATCGAGAAAACCGGCAGTAAGAACGGCAAACCGTCGATGAAGGTCACCATCACCGACTGTGGAGAGTTGTGATTGATGGACGTTGAAGTTGTTGTTTTTAATTATTGTCGTTGTTATTTGTTTGTGTTGTTGCGAAGACGCCTCGGTCAGTTGTATAAAAGTTCAAGAGTCCAATAGTGCTGCAATGCTGGTATCGAACAGAGAGACCCGTCCGTACCCGTCATTCTGAAGCAAGCAGAATGATTGCGACTGAGAGACACTTCCACAAGGAGGTCGACTACAAAGAACCGAAGAACTTCTCGCCTCTGCAGCAGCCGTCGATCGCTCGCACCACGAAATGACGAACAGAGATCATTGCAGTTAAATTGATACGCTGCTGGATCACTGATTTGTTTTTTTACATACATCACCTATTTACGAAAGTTATTGCGGTTGTTAAACGGGTATGTACAGTACAGTTCAATTGCAGCGCAGACTACGGCGTTTCCGCAACGTGCATTTTTTTTTAACAATGGTTTCTCAATTGCATTTTATGGTTTATGTGGTGACCCTGAAGAGGGGCCCGCCGTTGGGTTAGGGTAAGTGGCCATAGCGGGCCTTTGCGGCACAGCACAACCGTCGAATCCATGCAACGTACGTCCCTGGCGTTTCAACGCATAGGTGGTGACCGACTTCCGCTTCGCGATCTCGCGTCACCGCGTGTTCTCCAGGAACACCTTCAGCACACCACGCGTCTCCTCATGGATCAGCCCACTGATGCGCGTTTCACACCGCCACACGACGCCCCGGGCGCCTGATAGTAGACCTTGGTGATGCCCTGACTGTTGTCACACTCACACAGCACTTTGCGATGCCGCTTGGCACCGCCCTTGCCAAGACCTTTGCCTCGCCCACATGATCGAACACTGAAGTTTGGTGGAAGTTTGGTGCAAGTTGAACAGAACAGGAAGCAGTCACAATGAATCTGAACTGCTGAAAGCGCGCGTATTTATACGCGCTGTGCGGTGCATATTCACGATGTAGCGCGTCAGTAGCGCGCGCACTTTACTCACTGCAGAATGCACAATCACGATGTAGCGCGTAAACACCGCCTACAAGTTGTTTTGCTTGCATTGCATAATCACGATGTAGCGCGCAGACACGGACTTTATACCCACTGTACAATGTATGCACATTGCTCAAAAACGCGTTGGCAATCACGCACGATGGTTGCTGATTGGCTAATGGGTGCAAAAATGGCGGCAAAGGTACTTGTAATCGCGCGAGTTGCTTGCACAATCACGATGTAGCATGTTATGTGGAAACGGTCCAACGTTCAGAATTTAGTTTTTAACGGTTTCATTTAGAGGTTGTCAATTCAGATTCACACTTTTTTACCAGTGTTAGAAAACAAGACTGCATACAAAACTGAAACAAAAACATACTGAAAACAAAACAAGATGCTGTCAGTGTAAACTACGAGCGCATTTTGTGGTGTTTGTGGTCGCCCTAAAAGAGGGCCGTTGCGGTTTGGCTAAGTGGCAGCCA
>JASANC010001620.1:0-13829 GCA_030248135.1 Theristus sp. LFF4_11 | reverse complement strand
ACTAGCAAAATGACCCGTGCCTACGGCACGGTTAGCTGATAAATACAACTATTATTTTTGAGTTGGTTTTCCCTTTTGACCTTGCCCACGACGCGGACTCAAAATGCATTGCATTTTGATTTTGAGCTGCTTTTACCGACTGTTGTTGATTTACCAATGAAATGATCGCTCACTTTTAAAGCAATCGTATCCGTCGATGCTTCTACTTTTTTGAAAATCACAGCATTTTTTGTTGTTTAAGCCGTGTTTTTTGTCAAGCAACATGCTTTTGCTGATTTTATTGCTGTCGATTCAATCGTAACCTGATTTACTCACCATAACACTGATTACTGTGTGGTTTGGTTTTCGCTGTTTCAGCATCAATCAAAGCGACACATAAGAAATAACAAATCTCTAACAATCATAACTGCACTGTCATTCAAAATATGAAAAACAATCTTTTTTTTAATCAGCAACAAACACTGCCATTCCCTATTAAAGTATCAAAATCAATTCTCGCAGTTTTTCAATGTCGCTTATTTGTCCGTTCATTCTTTGCTAATCAGTTGCAGCTCTTTGATCTCCTTTGATCAGCAACAATTAACAGCCATTCCAGCTCAAAGTTTCAAAAATAAATCTTGTTTGGTTAGCTTTTCAATGTCGTCACATGTTGTTCAATCGCCATTCCTGTTCAAAAAACAATGTCGTTTGATTAGCAACAATTAACTGATACCGGTTTAAGTTTTTGTTTCAGTTTAAGATACAGGTTTAAGAAAAGCAATCTGCTTCAGTCAGCTGTCATTTCTGAATAGGCAACACTTTTCTAAATACCCATTGGAAAGCGCCCGCTTTTGACTTGGTAATGGTTTTTTACCCGCTTATCCTAACCTAAGCCAGGCCTTTTAGAGTGTAAATGTCAAAAAGGCAACACTTCTGAACAATTGTTGCAAAAAGCCAATTTTCGTCTTGATAAGTTGCTTCTTTTTCCCGCTTACTGTAACTTAAGCTAAGCCTTTTAAAGTTTAAATAACAAAAAATGCAAAACTTTTCTGAATATTCGCTGCAAAACGGCCACTTTTGTGTGGTATGTTTACTACTCTTACCTTTAACCCTTACCTTAGCCAAGGATTTTTGATAGAATGGAAATGACAAAACAGCAACATTTCACTGAATACCCGTAGCAAAGCTCACCTAAGCCAAGCCTTTTAAAATTTAAATGACGAAAAATGCAAAAGTTTTCTGAATATTCGCTGCAAAACGGCCACTTTTGTGTGGTATGTTTACTACTCTTACCGTTAACCCCAACTTTAGCCAAGGATTTTTGATAGAATGGAAATGACAAAACAGCAACATTTTAGTGAATACCCGTAGCAAAGCTCCTGCTTTTGTTTCGAATGTTTACTTCTTTTCCCCGCTTACCCTAACCTAAGCCAGTTCTTTTTGATCGAGTGCAACAAAAAGCCACACGTTTCTGAGTACCCATTGTGAAAAACGGTCGCTTTTGTTTTGTTATGTAGCTTTTCTATCCTAAGTGACGCATTTTCTATAATAAAAAAATGATGGAGAAAGCAACGATTTTCTACATTTTACTGAATACCGTAGCAAAGCTCACGCTTTTGTATCGATTGTTTAATTCTTTTCCCCTCCCCCCCCCCCCCCCACTTTTTTTTGATCAAATGCAAAAAAGCAACACGTTTCTGAGTACTCATTGTGTAAAACGGTCGCTTTTGTTTTGTTATGTAGCTTTTCTATCTTAAGTGACGCATTTTCTATGATAAAAAAACAAATGAAGGAAAAAGCAACGATTTTCTAAATACTCGTTGTAAACACCGACTTTATAAAAAATCTACCTTGTGAAAAGAGCGATTAACTTGCAAGCGATTGTTTTAAAAACTCGTTTTTTGTGAAAAAAACTCCATCGCCTACAATGGAGTACTTGCAATTCTTGTTTTCTGAATATTAGCTGCAAAACGGCCACTTTTGTGTGGTATGTTTACTACTCTTACCGTTAACCCCAATTAACCCCAACCTTAGCCAAGGATTTTTGATAGAATGGAAATGACAAAACAGCAACATTTTAGTGAATACCCGTAGCAAAGCTCCTGCTTTTGTTTCGAATGTTTACTTCTTTTCCCCGCTTACCCTAACCTAAGCCAGTTCTTTTTGATCGAGTGCAACAAAAAGCAACACGTTTCTGAGTACCCATTGTGAAAAACGGTCGCTTTTGTTTTGTTATGTAGCTTTTCTATCCTAAGTGACGCATTTTCTATAATAAAAAAAAATGATGGAGAAAGCAACGATTTTCTACATTTTACTGAATACCGTGGCAAAGCTCCCGCTTTTGTTTCGATTGTTTACTTCTTTTCCCCGCTTACCCTAACCTAAGCCAGTTCTTTTTGATCGAGTGCAACAAAAAGCAACACGTTTCTGAGTACCCATTGTGTAAAACGGTCGCTTTTGTTTTGTTATGTAGCTTTTCTATCCTAAGTGACGCATTTTCTATGATAAAAAACAAATGAAGGAAAAAGCAACGATTTTCTAAATACTCGTTGTAAACACCGGCTTTATAAAAAGTCTACCTTGCGAAAAGAGCGATCAACTTGCAAGCGATTGTTTTAAAAACTCGTTTTTTTGTGAAAAAAACTCCATCGTCTACAATGGAGTCCTTGCAATTCTTACGATTGTCTCGCTTGTTTGTTGTCGCTCTTGAGCAAAAGGCATCATGATGACTAACGTCATGTGGAATGACGATTTGAACTTTGCGTTGTCATTAGAAAATGGAGTATGAGTATTCAGCTGATGATGACTTAAATAGCAAAATTGGCTCAAACTTGTAAATTTTAATAGCCAATCAACGTAGCGGAACGGACCTGACTTACATACACAGTTACTATCTTAGTATAATAGACTAGCAAATTGACCCGTGCCTACGGCACGGTTAGCTGATAAATACAACTATTATTTTTGAGTTGGTTTTCCCTTTTGACCTTGCCCACGACGCGGGCTCAAAATGCATTGCATTTTGATTTTGAGCTGCTTTAACCGACTGTTGTTGATTTACCACAGAAATGATCGCTCACTTTTAAAGCAATCCGTCGATGCTTTTACTTTTTTAAAAATGACAGCATTTTTTGTTGTTTAAGCCGTGTTTTTTTGTCAAGCAACATGCTTTTGCTGATTTTATTGCTGTCGATTCAATCGTAACCTGATTTACTCACCATAACACTGATTACTGTGTGGTTTGGTATTCGCTGTTTCAGCATCAATCAAAGCGACACATAAGAAATAACAGATATCTAACAATCAAAACTGCACTGTCATTCAAAATATGAAAAACAATCTTTTTTAATCAGCAACAAACAACTGCCATTCCCTATTAAAGTATCAAAATCAATTCACGCATTTATTAGCTTTTCAATGTCGCTTATTTGTCCTTTCATTCTTTGTTAATCAGCTGCATTCCACTGTCCTTCCCGTTTAAAATATCAAAAAAATCTCCTTTGATCAGCAACAATTAACAGCCGTTCCCGCTCAAAGTTTCAGAAATAAATCTTGTTTGGTTAGCTTTTCAATGTCGTCAAGCATCGCTCAATCGCCATTCCTGTTCAAAAAATGTCGTTTGATTAGCAACAATTAACTGATACCGGTTTAAGTTTTTGTTTCAGTTTAAGATACGGGTTTAAGAAAAGTAATCTGCTTCAGTCAGCTGTAATTTCTGAATAGGCAATACTTTTCTAAATACCCATTGGAAAGCGCCCGTTTTTGACTTGGTAATGGTTTTTCCCGCTTACCCTAACCTAAGCCAGGCCTTTTAGAGTGTAAATGTCAAAAAGGCAACACTTCTGAACAATTGTTGCAAAACGCCAACTTTCGTCTTGATAAGTTGCTTCTTTTCCCACTTATTCTAACCTAAGCCAAGCCTTTTAAAGTTTAAATGACAAAAAATGCAAAACTTTTTTGAATATTCGCTGCAAAACGGCCACTTTTGTGTGGTATGTTTACTACTTTTACCTTTAACCCTAACCTTAGTCAAGGATTTTTGATAGAATGGAAATGACAAAACAGCAACATTTTACTGGATACCCGCAGCAAAGCTCACCTAAGCCAAGCCTTTTAAATTTTAAATGACGAAAAAATGCAAAACTTTTTTGAATATTCGCTGCAAAACGGCCACTTTTGTGTGGTATGTTTACTTCTCTTACTTTTTACCCTAACCTTAGCCAAGGATTTTTGATAGAATGGAAGTGACAAAACAGCAACATTTTACTAAATACCCGTAGCAAAGCTCCCGCTTTTGTTTTGAATGTTTACTTCTTTTCCCCGCTTACCCTAACGTAAGCCAGTTCTTTTTGATCGAGTGCAATACAAAGCAACACGTTTCTGAGTATCCATTGTCTAAAACGGTCGCTTTTGTTTTGTTATGTAGTTTTTCTATCCGAAGTGACGCATTTTCTATGATAAAAAAATGAAGGAAAAAGCAACGATGTTCTACATTTTACTGAATACCCGTAGCAAAGCTGCCGCTTTTGTTTTGAATGTTTACTTCTTTTTCCCGCTTACCCTAACCTAAGCCAGTTCTTTTTGATCGAGTGCAACAAAAAGCAACACGTTTCAGAGTGACCAATGTGTAAAACGGTCGCTTTTGTTTTCCTATGTAGCTTTTCTATCGTAAGTGACGCATTTTCTGTGATAACAAAACAAATGAAAAAAAGCAACGATTTTCTACATTTTACTGAGTACCCGTTGCAAAGCTCCCGCTTTTGTTTCGAATGTTTACTTCTTTTCCCCGCTTACCCTAACCTAAGCCAGTTCTTTTTGATCGAGTGCAACAAAAAAACTCGATTTTGGTGAAAAACACTCAATCGTCTACAATGGAGTCTTTGCAATTCTTACGATTGTCTCGCTTGTTGGTTGTCGCTCTTGAGCAAAAGGCATCATGATGACTAAAGCCATGCGGAATGACGACTTAAACTTTGCATTGTCATTAGAAAATGGAGTATGAGTATTCAGCTGATGATGACTTAAATAGCAAAATTGGCTCAAACTTGTAAATTTTAATAGCCAATCAACGTAGCGGAACGGACCTGACCTGACCTGACTTACATACACAGTTACTATCTTAGTATAATAGATAGATAGATAGATAGATATTTGGATAGGCGGGGGGGGATTTTTTTTAATCGTTTTTTTATTAAAATTAACCAAACTTTGTGGTTAAAAAAAATCCCCCCGGCTGGTGCAGAGAGACTGTACTCCCCAGGGGGCAGCCGAGAAAACAAAAACTCCTCGACCGACCACGGTTACCCGACTAAGCAGATTTTGCTGAAAAAAGCAGATTATGCAGACTGAGCAGAGTTACCAAGAAGATTTGGCTGACTAAGCAACTGGTGAATCTGAATGTCTTCATTCTTTCCCATTTGTTGTTGTTGTTGTTGTTGTTGTTGTGATTTTTAGGCGATGTTTTTAACTAGGGCTAACCCAGAGAAGCGTACAGAACGCCATTGAGTAGGGCGCCCATCGAGTTTTCTCTGTCATTAAGTGCCTACATACCCCTCGGCGGGGCTCGATCCCCCGAGCGCACAGACTGCAGTCTAACGCACTACCCATTTCACACCACCTGAATCGTGTTATCCGCCGCATTGCCGACGAACTGCAGATCGAGCACCGCCTCGTTGTCCGTGTGATTCGTCAGCAGATTCAGCGCAAAATAGTTCCCGCTGAGCAGCACACGATTGTCCGACTCGACATCCTCCAACTGAATGATTCGACCGCGATTCAGTGTGAAGTTCGACTGTACCAATGTGACGCCGCTCGACGACAAGTGGTCGAGCAGGACTGCGCCGTTGTAGTTCTCCCAGAACTGCACGTTGTCCACGGTGATGTTCGTGTGGTCGCCCGTCTGTGCGGCCACCGCGGCACCCCACCAGTGGCCGGTGATGTTCGACTGTTCGATCTTGATTGACAGCGCCTCCTGAGGTGGTTGGAAGAGAAAATGATACGTAAAATGGTCGTTTCATAATTTTCAGCGCCCTATCTGTCAAGATTTTGGAAACTCGAAATCTCATGTATACCGCATTACCTCTAATAAACCCCCATGGGGGTTTATTTCTTCAGCGACTTCTGGGGGTGGGGGTTTATTTTTTTTGGGGGGGGGGGGTTATTTTTGGTGGGGGGGTTTATTTGGAAACCATTTTCAGGGGTGGGCAAAATGGCAAAAATACCTTCCATGGCAGGAAGGAAGTCGCAGAAACTTCTACTTTCCACAGAGATTTCCTTTTGTAACAGCCTTTTGTAATGAAATTACCATTAACTCATCCCTTTGGGGCCTTTGGTAGCACAATTTCACCAATGTCACTGCATTCAGCCACTGAATTCGCTGGGTATGTGTTTCAAACAGGTTTCTAATAAACCCCCATGGGGGTTTATTTCGGGGGGGGATTATTTGGAAACTTGTCGAGGGGGTGGGGGTTTATTTTTAGGGTTGGGGGTTAATTTTGGGGGGGGTTTAATAGAGGTAATACGGTACTACACTGATGTCAGTTATGGGAATTGGACGGTTTTTAATGCTATACAGTACAGTGGACTAATGTAACTTTGCTATACTGAAAGTGGGAAAGGGGGTAGCCTTTTCATCTGCGCTCTTTCCGGGGTTACCAATGATCTGAGCCACATAGGCCAAATAACTGACCCTTCTCGCAGAGCTCCTCCTAAACTGCATGCCGTGTCGCGAGTTCGCCGCGGCCAGCACGTTGCTCGCAGTCAATTCGCCAGCGGTGATGTTGCTGAAGAGGCCGTCGAGTGCGTTGCGCCAGAGTTTCACGTCCTGCAAAGGATTTTCTTTTGTTTTCGGTTTTGGCTTCCGTGTTTTCAGTTTACCGTATTCGGTCTCAAGAACGAATTTGCTGCAGGTATTTTCTGATAGTCAATGATGGAAATGATTTTAATGAAAATAAGCAGCAACTTTGGTGACCTATCCACTACAAGAGTGCTCAAACTTTGCAGGCGCGGATGTTGAATACAGAACTAGTGCGAAACTGTCAAGACCAAAGACGGTTGACTTTGTCATCTGTGGCGAGTATACAGTTTTACAATTTGACTAAAGCGGCATTCATGAAGCAGTATTTAGTGACGCACAGCTCTGTTAAAACATAGCTACGCGGTCACTAAATATTACTTCATGAATGCCCCTTAAGTGTTCTGCCAATCAAGATTAGAAAAATGCAGCGATTGCAAAGCGCACATTTTCCAGCACGACCCGTCCTCGTCCGGTGACGTGCACACCGCTGCCCTGATTGAACGCCAGTATCGCATCGACCAGCAGGAACTGCGGCTGGAAAACATTATGATTTTGAAAGCCTTTTATGTTTCTTTGAACCATCTGACAACAAAGCTGTCTATCTGATACACACACACATGCTGACATGCTGTTGAGTTGTTCTGATATTCGTTTGTTTCCCTGTCGGTTTCTTTCTAACTGTGCAATGAACTAATGAACTGTAACTGTGTAATTCTTCACAACCGTACCTGTCCGAACGCGCCAACGGCGTCGTGTCGCGTCGGATAGTCCAACTCCAGTTTCAGACCGTGACCGAAGTTGTGCGCCGACCGTAGCCCCTCGATCAGAATCGACGGTCTCAATGCGGCCGGCTCGTGGTGCAGGCGAACGTGCAGCCCATCCCGCCGACTACGCTGCGTGATCACGTGACGCATGGCGGGCATGCGGCCGCTGCTGGCGCGCACGCTCACGCCCGACTCGGTGTCGGTCACGTTCACGAACTCGAACACGGACAGCGGGGGCTGAGCGCCTGTGGAGGTGGTTGGTTGGTTGATTGATCGATTGATTGATAGGTTGATTGACTGGTTAATTGACTGGTTAATTGACTGATTGATTGATTGATTGATTGATTGATTGGTTGATTGATTGGTTGATTGACTGGTTGATTGACTGATTGATTGATTGATTGATTGATTGATTGATTGATTGATTGATTGATTGATAGGTTGATTGACTGGTTGATTGACTTATTGATTGATTGATTGATTGATTGATTGATTGATTGATTGATTGATTGATTGATTGATTGACTGCTTGATTGATTGATTAGTTGGTTGATTGGTTGATTGACTTATTGAAAGATTGATTGATTGTTTGATTGATTGATTGATTGATTCATTGATTGATTGATTGATTGATTGATTGATTGATTAGTTGATTGATTGATTGATTGATTGATTGATTGATTGATTGATTGATTGATTGATTGATTGATAGATAGGTTGAGTGATTGGTTGATTGGTAGATAGATAGATTGATAGATTGATTGATTGATTGATTGATTGATTGATTGATTGATTGATTGATTGATTAATTGATTGACTGCTTGATTGATTGATTAGTTGGTTGATTGGTTGATTGACTGATTGAAAGGTTGATTGTTTGATTGATTGATTGATTGATTGATTGATTGATTGATTGATTGATTGATTGATTGATTGATTGATTGATTGATTGATTGATTGGTTGGTTGATTGATTGATTGATTGATTGGTTGAGTGATTGGTTGATTGGTTGATTGATTGGTTGATTGGTTGATTGATTGATTGTTTTTATATTTTATTTCTATTGCCGTCGATTTCTGATTTTTCTTAAGGCCCACCAGCTCGGCATGCTGTCCGCACGTCAATCCTGTCCAGCCGGTTATACAAAAAAATTGGTCAACACCTTCGGCAGTTCCCTGGCACGTGACAAACGCCGGTCCAACATCACAGTGGTCGGTCAGCCGATGTTGACATTGGCCAATGTTACGCTCCAGTCCGGCGCACGTCACGTCCGTCAACCGGTAGCCGTGTCCGTCGAAAGGGGGCGGAGTCGCGCGCGGCACGTCAAATGTGGACGGGTGGAACGAAATGGCACCTAGGGTGGAAATTTGGCGCTTTTTGAAGGTCATCTGAAGGTTTGAAGACAAGTTCACCATGTTGTTTGCACCATCACAAACAAACGCACAGGCCAACATACGATACTGTACCGTCGTATTTGTGTACCGTGCCTGTGTGTTTGTTTGAGACTGCGCAAGATATTACTGTAACAGAGTGCCAGTGCATTGTCTCTAAACAATGACTTTTCCCTAAACCGGCTCCTCCCACCAACCTAGCTGAAATCCCAACTGCGTACAAACGACGTGAGCGTCCAACATCGTCCACTGACGTGCGCACACGTAATTCCACTCGGTGCCGTTGTTGACCAGGACGTAACCGTCCGCACTACGTTGCGAATGCGTCAGGCGAACGTCTGAGGTTTAGAAAAAATGTTTTTTCGAAACCATTTAAGAGAAATTGGCGTTTGTCGTTGGAAACAGCCTGCTGAATTTCACACAGATCGGCTTTCTCGTAATTTTTTTGGAGTTTATTGAATTTCTTTTGTGTTGTCTAAAACAGAAGATCAATAAACCGGTGGGAACATAGCCCAATATATGTAGAAAACAAATGCCGCCATATGTTCCATGTTGGCAAATCTTGGACCAATTGAAGAAAGCTCTCACCATAGTTGTTGAACCGCTGCTCAAGCTGTACGCCACGCCACGGCAGTGTCGGGTTCCAAGCAGTCAAATGAATTGGCTGTTGATATGTGCCGCGTGCTATCAGACGACCTAAAGGAAGTGCACAATCAAAAACTGAACTACTTTTGTCTCCACCAGACAAGACGAGAAAAAAGCTCAAGAGACGAAACAGAAGACAGGACGACAAACACGTTTCATAGCAAGCCTAATACACTTTTTGGTTGCGTTTGAACTCTGGTAAGTGGTAAATACTCTCTCTGGACTTTTCATGCGTGAGATGGCCCCGATTAAGCCAATTTGTGAACAACTTTCGAAAGCAGAAAAGAGCTTTTCGTTGCTTTTTTTGTGGTTGTGTTTCAAAAAATTCGGTGCAGTTGAATTTGGAGAAGTGCGTGACACATTTTGTACAATCATTGCATCTGTTTGCGTGTTCTTGTTGCATAACTGAAAGTCTGATTGTGAAAATGATAAAAATCCCGTCACCAACAAAAAAGTGAGAAATTTATTCAGCAGTGGAAATTAGAAATTAGAAATTCAACCGATGGTTGAAAAAAAAATAGTGACACGACGACTGAGAGACGTTATAAACAATGACGAATGTACCGATAATGAGTTCAGCAAACTTTCATTTTCTTTTCCCTAAATGTTAGCAGCCAAAGTTTATGCCATAGCAAAAGAAAATCGTGAGAGAAATTGCTTATTTTGTGCTGAAAAAAAACAAGCCTTCCACCGAAAGAAAAAACACAAAAACGCCACTAAAATCAAAAACAAATCTTCCTTTGTTGCAGAAAGTGTTTTCCGTGCAAATAAAACCAGTGTGTTGTTTTTAGTACATCTAAAAGAAATAAACAGTGCAAAATCCTCGAAATAAATTTAAAAAAAACACAGAAACAGAGCAAACACAAAAACTAATGCAAAGATTTGTCATTGAAAAAGTTCCAGAAGAACAGGCAAAATGACCACCAAGAATCTGATCAATTATGTTCCTCTATATAATCTTAATGTTGCAGTGTCACTGACAAAAAATACGGAACAAACAACCCAAGAAAATGTTGAGTAGCCTAGCTGACTCAAATAATTTCTGGCGAACCAAATAAGTTGCTCAACATTTCTTTTGGTATTTTTTCTTGGTGGTGAAAACAAAAAACTAACAACATCGTCAAAAATAAAATAAGAATGAATCATTTCCGATCACTCACCCCTGACGGTCATGCCAACGCCGGATCGAAATTTCAACTCCGTGCCCGGCTCCAGCGTCAACGTGACGTCTTCGGGTACAACGAGCTCGGTGGCGACCTGGTGGGGCCCCTCCAAGGCCCTCAGAACTGCGTCCGACGTCAAATCACCACCGAGAATTGTCTGTCGTCTCGTGCGTCGTTTGACAAGTTTTTCAGTTGTTGTCATCTTTGTCGCTGTCGTCTTTGTTGTTGTTGTTGCTGTTGTTGTCGTTTGTGTTATTGGTTCGTTGTGATTCTCGTTTTCATCCGTTGTTGTCACTTTTTTCGCTCCTTTGTACTTGTTGTCTTTTTCACTGAATTTATTGATTTCAATTGTTTCACCAAATGAATCTTGGTGGAGTTGTTGCTGTTGTTGCTGGTCTTGGTGTTCTTGTGATTGTTCTTGTCGTTGGTCTTTTTGTTGATGTTGCTGTTTTCCCAGTTTGTGTTTTCCCTGCACCAGCTCATCCACCTTTGTCCCTTCGCCCGTGCGCAGTTCAATCATGTGCGCCAACTCCACGAGCACCTCGTTCACAAGTCGACGATGCCTCCGATGTCGTCGTCGTCGTTGTCGTCCGTGTTTCGGTCGTTTCGTTGAGTTTTGCTGCTTCTTCGCCACCATCGCGTCCCCAGTTTCAAGGTCGCAGCTCCTTCGATTGCGTCCAACGTCGCTGACAGTCGGATTCGACCGGAGTGCGAGCGCCAACGGGTCTGACCGATCGCACGGTAACAAAGTCAGGTCGACGATGTGCAGGTTCTGCGTGGAGACGACGGCGACGGCACGGGTGGCGATCGAGGTGCGAAGGGTGAATCGCGACGCGGAATGGTGGTAATGGACGACCGACCATGGATGGGTGCGCGGGTCGCACGAGGTGTACAGGATCTGGCTGAAAAACAAGATTGGTGGCACGTTCAAAATTTGTCGATATCCATTCCAAAATTTCGTTCCGGAATCCATTCCAAAATCCATTTCAAAAATTCATGTCTAATCAAAATATGCGCGGTGCTCCGCTTTGCTTTTTTTTTAAATTATGGAACGGATTTTGCATGGAATAATTTTAGGTATGGTTTTTGGCATTGAATATATTTGTATGAATTTTGGACTAACACCACTTTTCCACCGACCCATTCAACATTAGTCTGCCTGCTTCACAAAAAAGATACCGTAATACTAACACATCGTCAACAGCAGTCAACGGGCGCATTGCGTCTACTTCGATCGCTCGAATACATTTTACGGAGGGCAGATTCATCTCGATGTAGTACCACGTCTTTTTGACGCCTGTAAAATTTTGAAATATCGCATACACGGTGTACAGTATCATTTTGCGGCATACAGTTCTAGTCAGAATATGGACTTCTGGTAAAGTTCTAGTGAGAACACCGCACACTTGATTATAACACACAGTAATGCTGCACAGTCTACTGAACATTTTATTGAACAAAATCGATGTTTGCACATTGTATCACCTCTGTTCAGTAGACGTGTTCTCAGTGTCACACACAAACACACAGGTACACAGTACGGTTTTACAGC
This sequence comes from Theristus sp. LFF4_11, assembly GCA_030248135.1. NCBI lineage: Eukaryota > Metazoa > Nematoda > Chromadorea > Monhysterida > Xyalidae > Theristus > Theristus sp. LFF4_11. Next base: position 1,539 of record JASANC010001620.1, on the reverse strand, counting down.
GCTTGTTGTTTGTGTGTTTGTTTGCGGTGAATGTACCATTAGAGTGCAATTTCTTCTCACCGCCAACCAAAATCTCTCAAAAGACTGACTAAATCAGACTCAGACTGTCACAATAAAAATGTTTGTGATTTCAAAAATATAAGCCACTGACCATTGGCCAACTGAAACTGCTTTGTGCCACCCTCAACTGACGTCACCAGGAATAACCGATCTGGAAAAAAATATATTTAGAGTACATTAAAAAACAAACATGACGTCATTTCTATCAAAAATGACGACAAGATTGAGTACCTGATTCGTCGTCAGTCGCCAGTAACAGCGGCAAACAGATGGCGACAAAAAGCAATTTTATAGCAAAGTTTTCCATTTTTTTGCGTTTTGAAATGCACTGAAGCACCGAAAATTTGTCATATAATTGGCGAATCTGATTTCATTTCATCTTCATGCAATTTATCTTCTTGTCATATTTTCAGATGTTTTTTTTTTCAAAGAAGTGAACATGAAGTCCGGTTATCCGAAGTCCATTTGCATGATAATAGCTTCCATTTTCGTTTCTCCTCTGATCATACCTGAAAATTTGTAAGCTGGATTTAACGCATTTAAGACAAACGCCCACAAAAATGCATTTTTTCAATTGCTGATTTCGGGACGTAAACCTTATGGACAAAATGTTTTGGACGGACTAGTATTTTAGTTTTTTATAACGTTGTATCAAACTTGGTTCGTACCGCATCCTTTGTCCGATAAAGGACCGCACCGCATGCTTTGTAACTCATAAAAAGGTCACAATGTACTGTATAAACTTTCATTTCAACTTTTCAGAAGTGCAATCAAACGCATTTTTCATAGCGGCTTACATGAAAAATTGGTTATTGAGCGTACAGGAAGCAGCCAATCAACAGAACTGTGTACAAGTACGGCTCACGCGAATATGTGCAAGTCCCAGGCTTTTTTCATGGAAATATAACACACACGCTTTTTTGGCTTGGTGATAAATAAAGACGTTCAATAGTCGACCCTCAGGGACATAATACAGCCGAAGGAATAATAATAAACAGGAGGCTATAATATTTATGAAAAATTGAGAGCTGTTAAAGCCGACAAAGTGTGCAAGCATGAAAGTGACACGCGCGGGTGAAGCGCGCGAGAATACGGATGACAACTGCAATGGAAATGCGAGAATTGAAAAACGCTTTGTTATGCATGGAGCACTTTATTTGTTCCATCGCGATAACGCGAGAAGCGGAACATTTTTCCAGTTAAAGTTTATTTACCGTAAAGTCTTGCATATAAGGTCTCCTTATATAGATTTGAAAATCAAAAATTTCTGAAAAAAGTGGAATTTGTGTGACAACCTTATAAGTGGGAGGAAGTCTTATAAAGCGAAGATTAGGAATTTCGGGCCTTATAAACGGGGTGGGATTTCGACCAAGTCAAAATTTTGAATTTGTTGGTTTCCCGCCGTGTGACACTCCGCCCACTTTTGGGTGGGGGTCTTATAAGTGGGAGGAACCTTATATGCAAGACTTTACGGTAACT